>JADBHU010000216.1:0-31725 GCA_017140155.1 Fusarium devonianum | reverse complement strand
ATCGGGGGGTAGTCGTCGGGGCGCTGGGAGGGCATGCCGCCAGTGGATCGGCGGTCATCACCAGTGGATCGGCGGTCGTCGCCGTAGTGCTTCTTGCGGAGGGCTGCGAGACGCTTCTTCTTGGTGACGGTGTTGATGTAAGTGCCGATGATGAAGCCAACGAGGTTGAAGAAGGGCATCCAGAGCTGGTCGGGGAGAAACTTCTGGGCAAAGGCCAGGCAGATGGGAGACGTGATCCACGAAACGCGCATCACCTTCCAGAAGCCAACCTTGACGGTAGCGCGAACCTGATGGTAGGTGCGGGCTCCGGCGATGAGGGCCATGGCGATCAAGTAGACGCTGTTCTGAATGGGAGCAATCTGTTGGCACTGTTAGCTGCTACTCTCTGACTGTGTTTTCGCGCCATTGCCGTTGCTTTGGAATCTCTCTCTTGAAACCCAGTATTTCTTGTGCGCGACCGATGGTTGTGAAAGGGATTCCCTCATCTTTCCTCTCACACCATTGAAATCCACCTCTTTCTACAACAAACGTCTCATCGGAAAAGGTTAACAGGGTACTTACAATCAGATTGCTAACGAGGATTTGCAGAATCTTAGCGCGCAGGCTGGTGCGGCCCTTGAAAGTCTTCTGCAGCGCCCAGATGAGAAAGTGGCCAAGAGGCGCACTGACAAGAGCGCCATATGCCGCCATCTTGGGAACGCGGGCAGTGAAGTAGTTGCCGTGCTTGTTGCGATCCTTGGCGAGCCACGAAGCAACAAGCTCTTGTGAACCAGCGAGAGTACCAGCCGTAAGCATCTTGGTGCGTAGGGGATTGTCTTTGAGCTCCTTGATGTAGGCCTGCAGGCGCAATCAGTCATTGTCCGAATCATAGCTAGCGAAAGCTTCTTAGAAGGCTCATGAACTCATGGAGCTGTAAGCTTGGCTGAGGAGCTCGCTTGTGTTGACATATCGATATCTCGGCATGGGGATTAACATACCGCCAGATAACCCTTTGTGCCAGCATTTTCAAGACCACCGGTCAGAGCCGTACCAACGACAGCAGAAAGCGGGTGCTTGCCCTTGGTACCGGGGATCTTGCCGGCTTCGGCCTGGTCAAGCATGTCGCCAACCTTCTCGGTGGCGCCGTGCACCTTGTCCGACACCCTCTGCATCGTTTCGCTCTTAAATTCGACCATGATTGCTGGCTCTCGTGGAGAACAGTGTGACGGTAGCAAGTGGAGTGATGAAGAAGCGCGTCTCGGACGGGAGTAACGGTCAAAGTCGAGGTGATATGGCCTTGTGTCGTCCTAGTGTAGATTGTCCCGGGTTGTATGTTGTGAGAGTTTCGTTTTCGGGTCTGAGCGCCTAGGCGAGGTAAGGCGTCTCGTATTCGTCGCTATCGTCCTCGTCGGAGATGGTCGTCAGAGTCAACGCGGCGGCGGAGGCGTCATCAACTAGGACCTAGAGAATTGAAGCACGCACGAGACGTGATCTATCAAGTCAGCTCTCTGTTCGGTAGAGAGATGGCGGGGACGAAGCGTCGACGATGCCTCCCGTTTCAGTATGAACCAAGGTGAGGGAACAGGCGCTCGCTCAACACCAGATCAGGTAGACCAGATAGACGAGGCGAGAGAGGAGAGGGATGTCCCAACAAAAGGGTGACAGAGCTTTGAGAGGCGAGACGGGGGTGGGTCAGAACCAATTGAGACTTCCCAATTTGATCGGCCAATAGCTTTGTTTACATGCAATGAGGTAAAGGCAGAGAGGACGGGGAAAGCCGACGACGGAAGTGATGACGGCCATGGTGATGGTGTTTACTCGAGTACAAGGGTACTAGTGAGTGGGCGGAGGGAGGGTCCAGGGTAGACAGTACACCAAGAAGCATTACTTACAGGCGCCGCGATGATGGATGATGATGATGAAGATGGCAAGATGGGGAAGGCGAGGGGTGGAGTTGTCGACGACGACGTTGTGTAGCAACTGGTGGTGGTCGGAGATGAGATGAGGAGCGCAGCGAACAGCAACAAAACAACCAACGGGCAGGGGTCATCTAAAAGCAAAGTGGCTGGGACAAGTCGAACTCTGGTACCTCGCGCTCAGGCTGACCTCATCAAAAGTACCTTGTCGGTACACCCGAGCTCCAGCGACAGAAGACCTCGGTCCGCTGCTGGCCAACCAATCACAGGTGTAGAATGGGCGAGGTTTCGCGTGTCTGCCCCTGGATGGCCCCAGCTTCAGCTCAGCCCAGCCTAAATGGCAAGCTTCACTAGCGTACGGATACAGGGCCCCCAAGGCTCTGTAATAATAAGCGATGCTGATTGCGCTGGAGCGCTTGAACGAGCTTCCTCATGCAGAACGACAGTCTCATTCTTGTCCGTGGTTTCAGGAAGATCTTAACCGCTGGCCAAGATCTCCCCCGCTTGCTCCCCTTCTTCCCGGTTCATTCATTCGGTATCTCTCGCTCTCTTCTCCTCCTAAACCTCGGTTTCTATTGTTTCTATCTGCCTGTTTTGTCTACCACTCTACACCCCGCACGGCGCTCCTCCAAACTCCCACCAAAACTACCGAACCGAGGTGTCCAAGGCTCTGCTTAACCTTTTCGGCAAATTACCCCGGGACATGGCAAAATGAGAGTGGCTGGTCCACCCGGGCCGTCTTTACTGTTCAGGTCTAAACCAACGTAAAACTTGACTTTGCACGTAAACATGTACCTTGGTAACAAAGCATACGCTCGAGGTTGCCTCAGTAGTAGCTACGATGGAAGGCTGCTTTTAGAAGACCGTATGAGTGCTCTTTTGCAACCGCTTGGACCTCCGAGAAACCCACGTCAAATCATTAATGACAGTCATGTAAGACTGCTCTGTGCCTTATGCCAACGTTCTTGACCATCACTGAAACATGGCCTTCTCCTTGTAGGTGGTCTGTCAATGGAAGTTGCTTGCAACCCGCTTGCGTTTACATATGATCAACCACCACTTTTACATTCAGAAGCTGTAAACACACTTGCCGCCGCAGGAACAACGTCTGCGGATTCATATCAACCTAGCCTCTTTTCAAAATCGAGGAGGTTTCCCTAGTGACGCCAGTCCCCTATAACCTAACATAAGAGGGTGCTTTTACGGTTGTTTCCAGAACCAGAACCGCAGCCCTTCTTCCCATAGATAATCAAGTCGTTCAGAGAACCAAAGAAGCAGATGCCGCTCGCACCGAGCCATAGACTCCGGATCTTTCCATCAAATCTCAGCTTTCGCCTCCAACCCTCATCCCCGTTCGGCCCTCTTTCTGTCAACTGGTCTATACAGTTCCGCGGAGACGTTGCTTTCTGGCCAACCAATCTCCTAGCATATTGTCGAGTTGCTGTATTGCTTTAGCCTCTGAAAACACGCTACCACAAGCGCCCATAATGCCCATCGGGTGTACTTACAGTCGTAATCTCCGCAAGCTTTGCATTCTGCTCTCGGAACAGCCCGCCCACCACAGGGTGATCCTTGCCTGCCGGTTCTACGTTCGTTTTGTCGTAGACAACCATAAGCAAATCTCGCACATGCTCACCATCGTCAAAAAAGGCACGGAGCTTCTCGTCATCCCACCCAGGCTCCTTGCCGCTTCTGGTCGAGCTGCTGTCCTTGGGCACCTCGTCTCCATGCATCAGTTCCGGGGACGGCACCTCGGATGACGACCGGCCTTCCTGGGACGAGGTGTCAATCTCCAACGCGGGTGGTCGTGTTGCATTGACTGGCGACACTTGCACCGGCGATTCTGACAGACGATCGGGCTGCTCGCGAGTTGCTGCAACAGTTGCATTTTGACTTGATCTTGTCTCGAAGCTGTCGGGGAACGCTCCCGGGAGTTGTGGCCGCAGTAGACTGGCCTCATCAACCTTTTGCTCGCCCGTCGGCGCTTGTACTGTCTGAGTTTCGGCACCCGGTGTGGTATCATCGTCCGAGCTCTCCAGCTCACCCATATCTTGCATGGGCAGGGGCTTAGCGGTCTTGGCTGGCCTGGACTCTGCTCCTGCGCTGGAACTGCGACCCAGTGCCTTTGCGAGCGCCTTGGTGTCTTCGTGCTGCGCAGCTGCCGATGCTGACCGCGCCCTGGTTACATCACCGCCAACATGTGTGTTGGACGGCAGCTCATGTGTCTCCTTGGTATCGGGGTTCACTAGCCGCATCGAGGCCGGTGGCACGTTGGACACGTCGTTGGTTCGAGTCTCGGCCAAGTACGCCGCAAGCTCCATGGTAGGTGACCTCTCTGTTTTCCCTACAGAGTTCTTGCGTGTAGGCGAGGGCTCTACTCGCGCCGTTGGCTTTTGCAGCTTGCTGGCGTTTCGCTGAGGTTTGTCGGGCGATGCCACTTCTTCAATAGACTCGCTGTCACGCGAATCCGACACCATATCCATGGATCGCTTGCCGAAGGATTCATCATCGTCGTCAACCGACTTCTTCTTATCCTTCCTAGAGAAGAAGCTTCGAATGGCGCTGGGCTTCTTCTCCTTCTCTTTCTTTGGTTTCTCCTGGCCTTTCTTCTTCTCCTTATCCGCCACGAGTTCCTTGTCTAGCTTGTCGAGACTTCCTCGAGATTTAATATCCTTGGTGACAGATTCCTGAGAGGGCCGGGGCTGATTGTCGTCCCGCAGGAGGTTCGGCGTCAGTGTAATTTTCTTGGTCTCGACGGTCTCGTCTCGGTAGAAGGAGTCGGTGTTCCTCAAAGTGCCGTTGCGTGACCGGCTCGGTCCCTCCAGCTTGCTGTCTAGGAGAATGTCTTCACTGTTTCTCGTCTCATCCTCTTCCTCTACCGTCTCGACCTTTGAGGGCTCAACCAGCCTGACCTCCTTTCCTGAGCGAGGTTTCAGAGGTTCCACCTTGGCACTTTCTTCTGATGAATCATCCTCGACGACCGATATCGTAGTTGTTGTTTGCTGAGAATCCTTGTTCTGCTGTTCCTCCTGTTGCTGCTGGGTGGTGGTAGTAGTCTTTTGGTGGGCAAACAAATCGTCCAGATCTTCTTCATCGGTAGAATAGTCGTCAAAGTCGGAATAGTCCACATATGTAGGCGCGGCAAAAGTGACAGTTTTCCGTCTTAATCGTATTGACGACTTGAAGGACGGCTGCTTCTTCTCCGCTTGATCGCCTAGCATGGTAGCAGAGAGCTGCGAAATCCGTCAGTGCCAACTTCCAGTGCTCTGGGCAGACAAATGCTTACATCGACATTCCTGTGCTTGTTGAGACGTGCCAACCGTTCGGTTGGTGTCTCGATATGTTCTGCAGGTAGGTATCCTATACCATATTGATTAATTGACCGGGAATTGAATATTGAGTACCGTCTTCAAGTTGCACCTACCAATGCTGCTGTCCTTTACGACCCTCACCAACCACCAGTAACTGTTGCTGTCATCCAGCAGTACCATGGTATCACCCTTAGTCGCATTCGCCTGACCTTCGACCGTTGCCACAAACGTGTGCAAAGCGTAAACGAATTCGAAATCAATGTCCTCTGTATCTTGTAAGCATTCGGCCGCCCATCCAGAATCAATGTAGTTGGGATTGTCAGGAAGGGAGAGGGCAGAGTCATCAGCATCGTCTTCGAAAGATTCTTCGTAGGGAACTGTAAGTGACCAGTCGTAGTCTACAGTGTCGTCGTCTGGTTCGCAGGTTTCTTCGTCGGTGGTATCCGAAAGATCGAGAATCGAATCACAATCGTAAAATACGTCTGCCTCCCTATCGTCGTTTGAGGAACCCAATCCCCTCCGCACGCTTGACCTTTCGGCAGAAGGATGCTAGCCTTCATAGTCATCTGGGCTGGCGCGCTCCTTCTCTTTGTAATTCAAGCTGGTCCTCCGATGATCCTTCTCCATGTCGGATGGCTTGTGGAAGTCGGTGGTTGAGCCGCGGCTAGTATCGTAATCTTCGGCGTCGTCGCTGTCGGTATACTCACACTGAAGACATTGATGCTGGATTGCTGCGGGTAGTGCTCGTGGAAGCTGTGCGTACGTGCTGGGGCTGGGTGTGCAGTTGAGGGGTTCAGGATATGGCGAGCAGACTCTGGTGCCGCTTGACCCAGAGATACTGGGAGAACTACTCCGTATGGAGGAGGCTAGAGAAGAGACGCGGCGCGGCCAGGCCACAGGGGCGGCCACGGGGTGGCACCCACCATCTTCAATCGAGGGCGAGCTCGAGATCTTGTCCATCATGTCATCATCGAGGTCGTCGGCATCGCCGTCGAGGTCGCCCTCGTCAGAGGACGAGACGCCTCCGTTCTGCGCAACGGTCAGGGATTCCTCCTGAGCCATTGCTGTGTCGTGCTTGGTGTCGTGGTCGTCCGAGTCGGCAGCGGCGCCTGTGCGAGCGCTGGAGCTCGTTGGACCAGCCACAAGGTCGTCAGCGAAGCGATGAATGTCGTCAATTCCGTTGCCGTCTTCCCACGAGACACGTGGGGAGCGGCTCTGTTCGTCGGCTTTGTCGCTGGTGACCTCGCGGATGGTCTCGGCCTGGTGGGGCGAAAGCGAGTTGGAGCTGGAAGCGTGGCTCTTGGAGTGGTCTTGGGCGGATGGGGCTTGGTGATCTTGGAGATCGATGGTATCTGTGTGTCGGACGCGAATCAATCGCGGGTGTCAGTCCGCCGTGCCAAAGAGCTTTGCACAGCGCAGAGGTGCGAAGGCGTGAGGAATGAGAAAAACGAGGTCAAAGTCGGGTGGTTGGCATGTATGGTGACAAGCGAGGGACCCCTGGTACAGGAAGCGAGAGAAGGCCAGGCTGGGACGGGAGTCGGTGTGACAGGGGGCAGCGAAGGTAATAAAGGTAAACTGAAACGTAGGGGAAAAGAAGTGTAATTAAAGAATGGCAAGATCAGGATACTTTTGGCTGTCACTTTTGGGGGTCTGTGACGGGGAAAGTGTAGGCGTAAGGGGGGTAAGAAGAAAGAAATGCTAGAGGGGATGAATCCACAGACGAGGCAGAACAGAAGAGAGGCGGTGCAACAGAGCCACTGAGTTAAAGTGTATCAACACGATAGCAAAGTGCATCCATCGCGCCTGGGCAAAGAAAGCAGCGCAAAAGGAGGGCTTACCGGCACGAATAATGGTTGGCCGTGTCATTGTAGCGAGCAACAAGAACGGGCAAAGCCGCCAAAGCCACGATCGAGCCTGGGTGGCCCGGATTTATTCGTGAGGCAGACAGCGATGGCCTTCGCGTGCCCCTGTCCTGACAAAAGCGCTGTCCTTTTTTTTTGTTCGGTTGGTGGTGATATGGGGGCCTCTTGTTGCTTATCGCTGGGAACCTGGACCCTGTTGCGCTCCTGCTGTTGGCTGTTCTCGTCGACAAGTTGGGGGATGTTTCTCGTATGCTGTCACGATATCAGCTCGCAGTCGTAGTCGTCGTTGCGTTTGTCGATGCCCCGGTGGCCAGCCACGGGTTCGTCCAACATGAAGCTGCGCGGCGCGGTAGTGGCAGACGTGGACGGAACGTTGACGGGGATCGGTTTGCGAAAGAAAAAAAACTGGAGAGGGGGGAGCGACGATCTTTGTTCCAACGTCCGTAGGTAGTGAGAGAAATTATTAAAGTGAGCTGGCGTTGGTGGTCCAAGTTTCGTTTCGTGGCGGGCCTCCACAAGTGACAATGGGCACTGGCACCGAGCAAGGATCGTGCTTCTGAAGCCAGTCGGGGACCAGAGCGCGTAGAGGCTTGCGGTCGATGATGTCGAGCAACGGGAATGTAGGCACATGTACCGCAGGGCTTTGTTCCTCTTGCTTGTCTCTCGCATTCAGCCTCTGTCCCCGTTTTCAATCCCCTATCTTTCTCTCGCTTAGGTCTCGTCCGCACACGTTTCAATATCGTCCTCCCTTTTCCGAACCTAAATCGATGCAAGCGCACTAGCGGGCCATGTAAATGTGGAGAGGGGGAGGGACGAGTCGGGCTTCACCGTTTTTACGTCGAAAACGGATTGCATCTAGATCTAGGCTTGAGAGAAGGAGGGAGCCAAAGGTGGAGGTGAAGGTCAAAGAATCGGTCGATCAGGCCGTTTGGTCCGAGCATCGAGCATCGAGCATGAGAAAGTGACGAGGAGAACAAACGAAACAGGCCAGAGAGGGGAGAACAGCTGACCGACGGACGTGGAGGCGCTTGATGTCGACAGAATTCCAACAGCAGGGGTTTGTACGGCGTTTCCGCCCTTCGCTGTCTGACCTGACCTCTCCCTCGCGATGATTACTATACTACCTATACAGAAGAAGTGAAAATCAGGGCATAAGAAATGAAAAGAATCATTTGTTATGCCAACTCTGCTAAGTGGTTAGATGACTATTATGCGTCTATCTCCCGCTTGGGCTGATGTCATGTTTTGACCCCAAATAATATGCACGAGCCATCCTACTCAAGTGGCAGGTTTCGAATCGTCAATCATCGCCATCAGCATCATCCAACATCTCATTGCACAGTCCAGCATCTTCAACATCTTCTTTCTGCCTTCCTTCTGGAATCCTAGACTCAACGCAACCCAACAGAACCTACCCTCTCGTCCCATTAAACCCCCTGGAAAGCCTCCGAATCTTAGTGGTCCAGTGGTCCCAAGAACCCGTAAGCTTTGGCCCTAACGCGTTCGGGGAACCGCTCAGAGCAGCCGCGCCCGCATCTAACCCTTGAAACGCTGAAACAGCCGGAGCAAAAAGTGGGCTTGTGCCAGGGGAAAGTCTGCAGCTCTCAAAGCTGATTGGCTTTTTATTTTTGTAGCTTGGGTGCTCTCTACACCCGGCCTCTGGAGGTCGGCGGGACGTACCTCATTTATCTTGTATCTGACGTTGTTTTGAGTGTTGATCCAACATCTTATTCGCAACATCAGCAACCTTTGAGCGTGATAGCACAGCTTCGACAAGTTTCTTCATCTGTCACTCGCACTCAACCCTTCCGTATGAATACTGAGCTATTCCATGTTTCGAAACTAGCTTGTGAAAATGCACTCGCTTAAGCACACTTCGGTATGCAGCATAATTACGCAACATGCCATCTGGCACAGCCATTGCTAGAATTGATACACACAGCACCCTTTCAGCTCCACGGCCATGCATGAACCAAAAATACAGTATCCATCCTTCGACTGCTTGTCAACCACTTACGTTTCACTTTACCTTTCCATAAAACGGGACATGTTGCACGAGGAGTGCCCACATGTGCATTGCCACGCCATCGGCAAACTGGATATGCCTGCATCTAATTGCACTTCCCGTGAAAATCCATACCGTCCTAATCACAACCCAAGCGCGAATTAGTAGCTGTGCTCCCAGTTATCTGAGTAAGTACGTAGTCTACTGCTACATACTACCTCCTACTGAGCCATAGGCTATGCCTCGCCTTTGCCAGGCTTGATCCTTGGTGCTAATACTTCAACTGCTGCTATTCTAGCTCCGCCAGTAGTTCATTAGCTGCTATAGCCATGCCATTTCGTGAGTTTGCCTTCGTCTCCCTAATATCGTGTTTTATATCCTCATCGCAGATCACTATAGACATATTGCTCAAAACACCCCCCGTCATCTACTACAGCACTTTATAGATATGTCGTCCTGATGGTATGAAACTTGGCAGAACAAGGTCGAAGTTGACATCATCCTCAGGGCAAGTCACTACAATTCGGTGGGAATTGGAAGGAATCGAACTGTAAAAAAGGTCCATCATTAACGACTACATAAACGCAGTCTTTTCTCGACTTTTCTTTAACCTTACTATCCGTTACCCGTATATGGCCCATGCCAGGGCCTACCCAATGCTACAAACACACCGTAACAATGCTCATCTCTCATCAGAGGTGACAAAAAAATCATGCTATGCTTTAAAAAATAAACAAATGACGCGCTTCGACACCGTTTAGACTTTTGGATGTTTTCGACTTCTAGTTGCCCATTTGAGCCATGCGCTTGGACATGCTGATGTACTAGTTAGCTCGTGTGCGTGTATCGGAAAATCAGGGGACAACTTACAAGTCGTAAAAGGCAAACTGGCTGGGGCTGCTGCCAAACTCATACACAAAGCGACTGGCAAGGTAGCTGCCGAAGATGCTGCGGAGGTACGAGTCGGGGATGCGGGAGATCATGGTGTCGAGGCCAATCTTCTCAAGGAGGAGGCGGGGAAGGGCATCCTGGAGAACCGAGCGGCGGATCTTCTCGTTGTCCCAGAGGTCAGAGTGCTGGAGCTTCTCGTCAAGGTCGGTGATGGCAACCGAGAGCTTGTCGGAGAGGATTGAGCGAGGAGTACCGGTCTGCTCATGCTCGCGCCAGATAGCCTCAAACTCGAGACGCGCGTTGTCCTGGATCTTGAGCTGGACCTGCTTGACGTACTCCTGGTAGAACTGGGGAGCAACGCCCTCGGCGTTGTGGCACATGTTCTCGACGAAGCCAGCATCGTCAAAGGATAGCGAAGCAAGAACCTCGAGGGAGGACGAGGTCACACCACCCTTGTTGGCGGAAGCATCCTTGTAGAGAATGCAGCCAGCGGCCTCAAGGCGGAGCTTGGCGTCCTGAGTGATGAAGAGGTTGGCACCCTCAACAAGGTAGGGGATAATGCACTTGCCGTCCTTGATAAGACGGTTGACCGAGATGAGATCGATGGACGCGGGACGGCCACCGCAAGGGACGAAGACATCGACGCTGCCGGTGTCGCGGAGATGGAAGGTGTTGCGGAACGAGGTACCGTTGTTGACGACCTCACCGCTGGGCAGGGTGATGTTGACATCGTCGCACAGGACTCGGTAACCCTCAGAAGACAGCTTGGAGATGTCGTACTCGACGATCATCTTACGGGACTCGGCCAAGCGAACGAGCTCAGAACGGTCAAGGCCGTTGGGATCGGCGAGAACACCGGAGCCATCGACGATAGCAGTGTACTTCTCGTTACCCAGCTTGATCTCGTTGCTACCGAGATCACCGTCGGGACCACCGGTCTGCATCTTGCGAATGGTGGAGGGGTCAAGCTCTAGCTTTCGGTAAATACCCTTGACAAACTCGCGGACGGACAGGGTAGTCATGCCATAAGTGTCGTGGGGAATACCGCCCAGCTTGGGAGACTTGCCAGTGAAGAAAGACTTCCACCAGGGAGCGTTGCGGGAGCGGGCGTGCTCGGTAGCCCAGTCGACGAGCTCAGCGGTGTTCTCATCAGGACCCAGGAAGAGGATCTCCTCCTTGGCGTAGAGGTCGACAATGGGGTTCTTGATACCGGGGGTCTCAGCGGGCAGGAGAAGGTCAAGGATACTGTCAATGTACTTCTCGAAAGCCTCGCGGGCCCGGCCCTGCTGCTTAGGGTCAAGGAGAATGACACCTTTGGAGCCACCCTCAGGAATGTCCTTGTTCTTGCGCTGCTGAGTGCTGGCAAGACCGTAGTTCTCGTCGAACAGGTTACGAGCGTTGATGCCGTACGCCTCCTTGCTACGGGACTTGACGATTCGGATACCACCACGAGAGATATCCTTGAATCGGAGGTGGAATCCGCGCGACTCAGAGCTGATGACGAGGAACATGCCGTAGAGAGGCTTGGGGTACTCGACGTCGGGGAGGAAAGATGGATCAAGACGGAAGCTCAGGGCAACCTTGGTGGGAGTAAAGTAGTTGGTCTTGAGGATGGCATTGTTGAACACGCGGAAGGCAGTGAGGACCATCTCGTCGTGCTCGCTGTTTACGTTCTTGGAAATCTTGTCCTTGAGAGCGTCGTCGGAGAGAACCTCGACGGACAGGCTGGAAGAGACAACCTTGACAGGGTCCTCTTGGTCCTTGATAAGGTGGACGTTGGCAAAAGAGGCGTAAAGCGCACGCACGAGGCCGGGGTAGTTCTGAATGATCTCATAGATGTAATCAGGGGTGAAGGTCTCGGAACGGAGACGACGCTTGAGGTTGGAGAGAAGAGCCTGCTGGGCGTTGTTCTTGAGGTCCAGGAGCTCAGAGAGGGAGGCATACTCCGGGCCCAGTCGGTTGAGGAAGTGCTGGACAAAGACCCAGGCCGAGTGGGCGTAGACAGACTCCTGAAGACTCAGCTGACCATTGAGGAAGAGGTTGTGGAACTTGTTGTGGGGAAGACAGTAGAGGAGGGAGACCTCCTTGGCGATCTGGTCCATGGACTCTTCCCAAGAGGGGAACTGGACGTTCTGGTCGAAAAGCTCCTTGGCGGGTCGGAGGTAGACACTCATGACGGTAATACCGTTGGAGAACTGCTCCAGGTACTTTCGGGAGCTGGTGACTCCATAGTAATGGTACAGATCACTAAGGGCGGAGAACATTCCCTGGGCGGTGCGGGAGCGGAAGGCAACAACCATGCGCTTCTCGTCGGTGTCCTCAATGTCGAAGACCTCGATAACGGGACCAGCCCGGTTCACGGCAAGCTCAATGATGTCCTGGTAGATCTGCTTGGTGTTGGCGGTAGCCTTCTGGAGAAAGCCAGTGTCAGAGATGAGCTCAAGGCGGGTTTCCTTGGGATTCGTCTGTTCAGGGGGAGTCTGAAACTGGCACTGGTAAACGAAGTAGCATCGGAGAGTGGCCTTGGAGTCAGGGCTGAGGACGGCGGGCGATCGGAAGGTTTCGACACGGTACTTGCTGGTACCAGGGTGGTCGATGTACTTGGCCTCAAGGCGCTCCTCGTAGCGAGGACCAGCGACGTTGGTCTTGCCGGCGATGCTGGTGTCGATGTAGATGGCGTGATCGCCAGCCTCCATGTCCAGGCGGATCTCCTCCTGCTTGTCCTCGCGGGCAAAGGCAGCAACCTTGGCGGCATAGAGAGATGTGATATGGCTGGCAATCACATTGGGGGCCTCAAGCTGGAAGTAGACATCGTCAATGCCGAGCTTCTCGTAGAACCACTCGATCTGCTCGTCAACCTGAGGCTCAGGGACGAGGCCGGCGTTCTTGATGGTGTCCCTAACGGACTGCTTCTGGTCGGCCCTGCCCTTGAACTCGGGGGCAATGTAGCCAACGGTAGCAGAGCGAAGGATGCGGTGGCCGTTGCCATTGCCATTGCCATTTGACAGGGGGACGCTGAAGTGGGTGGGCTGGGGAGAAGGGCCACGGCTGGCCTCGGCCTTGACGTTGGCCACGGGGTTGGCTGAAATAGCAGTCATTGTGGGTGATGATTCCTCGAAAGGATCTGTGTATTCAGGAAATCTGTCGGGGGGAGGCATGTTAGTCGGCGAGGCTGAAAGAGCCAGCATCTTGACTAAGATGCTGCTGATTGAGGTGAATTGGAGTTGACGGTGCAGACAAAAGACGCATGAGACGGAATAATTGGGAATAGAGACAGGATGGAGACCAGCTCCATGAGCGTCCTTTATAGACCACTCCAGCAATTAAGAAAATCGAGATAAGAACATCTCTCTCCTGCCGTCGCCATGGCCACCGCATCCGAGTCTCGGTGAGAGCTCGTGAGTCAATGGGTACCGGCTCTGATACGGGGCTGCTGACCGTCCAGGCGGGCGCTGCTGGCCTCGGTGGCTGGGCCTGTGATCCAATTGATCTAGTGATCTAGTGATCGCCCAGAGCCCGTGCCGAGGGGCTCATGCCAGGCCTCGATCCAGGGCGTCCATTGTTCAACAGACGCCACCAGATCAGGGCCTGAGAGGCAAAACGCAGCGGCGGGGCTGTGTGCGGCTACGCGAACCTCCAGCAGCTCGGCACAAGAGCCAGGCCTTATCTCGAGACTGTGAGACGGAGGAGCCGCCAGGCCCGGTGGGCACGGCTTTGGCGGCCGGCCCGGTTTCTCGTATCGGCGTCATTGGGCAGTGCAAATCAGGGGGAAGGCCAATGAACGGATTCAAGGGATCGCGATAAGGGAATTTGAGGATTCTTTTTTTGGGTGGGACGGGGCGGTGTAATTGTCAGATAAGAGGGCCGATGTCCACGACTTACCGGCAGGAGTTTGTAATTAAAGGGCGGGCGTACAAGCAGGTAACCGCGGCGATCAATTCGTCACAGAAGTAGTGTGTGCGTGTAAGTCGGGAATGCCAGGCTTTCAAGCGGGGCGTTCAGGGAAAAAATTATGACGGATGATATTGAATCTGAGCAGAGAACAAGACAGTTGTGTTTTGCTGTCTTTTTGCGTTTGTTTGTTGTTCTGGTGTGGCCTCAAACGAGAAGAGGGTTTGGGTTATAGTTCTGATTCTGATTAGCACAGCTTAGGCTGGCGTTTGCTCCGGTGTGTGCGAACTCAGCACAGCCATTCAGTCAGCACTTGCGTAAACAGCAACTGACAATGACCCGGACAAGAGAGATAAGAAAGGCTCTCTCGGTGGTGCAGGTTGTGAAACGAGGAGAGTTTGACAACGAGTCGAGATAGTAGGGATGTGTTTACAGATGAGATAGTGCGGAGGGGGAGGAGAAGAGGAAGAATCTCAGGATGAGGGTCGAAAGAGTTTCGTTTCAAAGGAAGAAAGGTCAAGGCACTTATCACGTCAATTTCTCAAGCCAGATCGAGTTTTGGGACCTGGCGATGGAAGCTTTAAATACTCCCACCGCAAGTCTCTCAACAATGGCCCAAGAGTGTACGATGGTACCTCGTACCTCATCGTCCCTGACGAAGCCGGTACGTACCTCATCTAGCTGGATCTTTGGTAAGATCCGTGCTTTGCAACATGTCAACACGGCCCCTCGTTATTGCCTTGCCTTGCTCCCGTCACGCCTCCAAATGTTGTCACGCTGTACATCAGAATCCTCCTTCACGTTCTTCACCTTTCCGACACCCCCTTCCTGTGGGGCCCCCTGCTGTCCGTTTTGCTGGGCGTGGGCGGCCGGTGGGTGTTTTTTTTGGGGGGGGGTTCCTCCCTGGGGTTCGAGTCTGTCCTACCATTTCTAGCTTCATCCGGGTACCAAAAAACATGCGAATGGCCCGTCAGGGATTTCGGCTGTGGAGATGGGTGTGGTTTTTTAGTATCCACTAGCTCCAGTACCCACTAGCTTCACTTTAAGACAAAAAACGGAATTGGCGGCTTCTGCTGCGTACCCGGGCCCCGCCACAGACCGACGAGACCTGTGCTAGATCAACTCTTCGAATGGCTGTTTGTTCATAGTGAGTTGGCCTAATTACTTCAAGCCGGATAGGCACGATCTGGAACAGGAAGAAAAAGAAAGAATCAGAGAATAAACAGTAGGATATGACCGGCCCGGTCGTCCATATGCTTTGCAAATTGGTACCACCCCTCCTCGTCGAAACCTGAGTGGCCCATCTAAGCCCGCCCGCCAGAAGAGTCCAGAAAGAAACCAATTGGCCGTGGGAACCCCAGTCGCGATCATGACCTCACGCAGAGCAATGATGGCCAATTCGATTACCCAATAGTGCTCCCGATCTAAGCCCCAAGGGGAAGTCTTTACTGGATCATGTGTTGGGTCGAGCGTCCGGTTCCTGGCTGCTCAGCGTGTCTGAGCCTCAGAAGGGGGCCGAAGTCTCTGTTGACGGTCCCCAGAAAACGCCCAGAAGTACCACTGCCATGGAGCCAAGAAAGTGGAGAAAGCCTTGCCCAGGCCCGGTTATTCGAGGCTCTGCTCTTTGCACGGAGAAGCTTTCTTCTCCAGATTTTCACAACGTCCACTGTACACGTGTTTGTGAATTCAGACACTTGCCTCTCAAATATCGCTTTCTCGCCGTCCATGCGGACTTTTCTCATTTAGGTGCACAGTCACAACTTACATGCGTTCTAGAGAAAAGACAAAAGCCACCCCGCAATAATCAAGCCGCGGTACATGCTAACCGCCGGTAAGAAGCGCCCTCTTTTACACGCAGCTGTAAGTTGGCACAGTACGTCTCCATTTAGGAACATCGATAACGTAAATCCAAGTACGTACAGTATGAAAATAGTACTTTATGGCTAGCTCTTTTTACATTCGCCCAAACGGTGTGGAGGGTGGTACAAGCACCTCACCTCGCCCACCTTTGGCTTAGCACTCCAGGCTCGTCGCTGCGAGGCATCGTTAATGGCAACTCCATGACATGCAGATCCTGCCTTGGTTTCTTTCAGTTGTTGTTTTTCTTCTCCCTGCTCTTTATGTTTTGGCTGCCCTTGAAGACTTTTTACTTGGTTGTCGCTGATGGCGCTTTGTGACTCCACATAGCGTGCACAGCAGCCGGTTTACACGACATAAATACAGAACCATGATGGTACTATGATGATACGTAGTACACTTCTTCATGAGAAGCAAAGCAACAGTTTACGAACTCGAATCGAAGATACCTAATGATAACGACTATGAGCCTGAAATGCTAGAACAGTCAAGACGAAGAAAGTAGAGATTGCATACACGTAGATTCGGCACGTCTGGTTTCAAGCACGCTTTGGCTCTGAAGGTCCATCTCTTTGTCCCTCTTTTTCGAAGGTCTTGTATTCCAGCAAGGGTGGCCGCCGGCGTGCGATCGAGTGCATTGAAGTCTTGTAGGGTGCAATGGATGACACATCGTGTCAGCTTTCAGTTTACCTTGGTGTAAGACAATGCTTGGTTTTGCACCCTTTATCCTCTGGCTGGTGACGGGGTTGCCAGGTGCTCCCAACAGACAACGAGTCTGCCTCTGTTTGATCCCTTGTCGTCCACTCATGCTTCGTACCGTCGCAACTTGTACAGTAGAGTCATGGAGGGACGGAGCCCCAAAGCCATGATTACACGACTCACTACCCCAGACGGGCAGCTGGCGCATGTCTCTGGCGCAGCGAGAAAAAATGTGAGGTCCCCATAACCGGGCTAGCCAATTTGCTCTAGTATATCGAATTATGGTTCACCTGACGAGTGCTTGAACCCATCAAAGACAAGTGGCACTTCACCGAAATTTCCGGGTCACCTTCACCGACCTCGGGGATGATCACGGGGCAGAGATTTAATTTTGTTTTGGTTCCAGACAGGCACAATCGAGAACCAGCGGCTCAGTCCCGCAGATGCAGTCACAGCCATAATCAGAAACAGAGTTGACAGGGTGGTCCTGAGGACGACATCATCACCCCCTGAATCCCACCCAATATCCCCATGGCACAAGACTCAAACTCACAGTGCATCCACCGGCTCACCTGGGGCGCGCCGGGGCCATTGCAGGGCGCTCCGGCCGACGCGGGGCCGCCTGTTCGGTACTTACGTACGCGTACCGTTGCGCGCTCCTGGGGTCAAGCATCTATGACACAATCGCCCAGGAACCGATGGCAATTGGCACGCTCACGAGTTCTTGGTTTCAGTACGAAGAGGTGTCTATGCGAAAAGTAGAGCAAGTACTGGCAAGGGGTGCAAGTTCCACGAACATGCGCCGTGGCGTTGCTCCGAGCAAGTATGTAGACGGATTGCGTAGCTGTTTCTACCTATTTCCTTCATCAACCATGACGGATAGATAGTCAGGATGATAGGTTTCTCGTGGGTTGAAGGCTACCCCTCAGAGTCATTCAGTTATCTCGATCTTACTCTCCATTTCGCAAGTAATTTCTTACTCACACAAAACGTCAGAAAGCGTTCGCGGCCCACCAGGTAACGGGGCCGGCACCCAACTCCGGGGTGTCTTGCACACCACCGATCCCCCCGGAGAGCCCCGCTCCGCGAAGAGCCGGCACCCCCGAACGGTCCTCGTCGAGGCTTCTATCTGGTTTCCATTACCCCCAGGATTTCCCTAGGGCTCCAAGTCCCATCTCCAGACTCCGTTTTGATCGAGCATGAGGACAAGAAGAAACTGAGCTTTCCCCACGGCCCACTCTCAACCTTGCCTCAACCCGTCTCCCCCTCGTTTCCATTACCCCCAGCTTACTTGATCGTGCAGCTTTCGTGACAGCCACGGGACCGGTCGACTTGGCCACTCGGGGAGCTTTCACTTTTTCACAGCTCCCCTAACCTCTCCAGGTCACAAGAGGGCCCCCCAGCAGCCCAAGCCTCAGCACGCCCTGAGCCTGTGCAGGCCCAGGCATGCAAGTTTGTGTCCTTGACAACTTGCAGGACCTTGTGCCCCGCCTACAGCCGCCGCCCCCAGACTCGCTTTGCCGCGCCAGCTCGTGGCCCCTCTGGTTTGTCATGGGCGTCGCTCCATTACCAAATCTTCCCTGAATTCTTGCCTGCCCCCCGCATCGGCTTTTAAAAAAGGGACGCCTTTTAACGCGTCACGAGGTCGGAAGAAAGGCACGATGGAAAACTCTGGAGAAATATGAAAGGCAACAAGGGGTGTGTTGCTAGTGGGCCTGAAAAAACGCAAAGACGATACTGTAAGAGTTTGTGCTCAACTCCTTGCTGATGGTGCGATTGGGGTCCAGGTGTTTGCGACTCTTGGCTTCCCCTTGACATTTTGGAATATTGTGGGTGATGCACGCCAAATCACGGGGCCAACGGAAGGATCGGGTCCCCAATCGCTCGGTTACTGGTCAATGCCTTTCTCAACTGGCTGTTGTCCTTGTGGCTGCTACAGGCGCATCAGGTACAGCTACTTAGTCACTTCAGAAAGGCAAGGGTATTCTTTGACCGTCACCTTGGGACTGGGAGACACAGTCTCGCGTCATCCAAGCGTGTTTTTTTATTTGCCCTTTATGCGGCGTTGCAGTCCCAGAGTATCGCGGGAGGATGGACGCAGTTCTGATATGTCGTCTCCTTCTCTGATCATCAAGGTCTCAAGTAACGAATACTACAGCCCACCTTGGCAAGCGCCCGCGGTTGTCGTCGCCCGCTGGATCTTTGTCGACTGAACGGTTACGGCGTCGCAACGACCACGTTTTGTTGGTCCTCCGTCCTGAACTGTCGAGAACTTATCCACGCCCCTCTGGCCCTCTAAACACCGTGCCGGTGGACGAAACAGTACGTATACGCATACATAGTAGTCTAGTAGTGTTACCCCGCGACCACCGGCGACCTGTGCGTCCAACAACCAGGATTGAGGTTGCTTGGCCGGGTTTCTATTTTTGCTTCCTAGGCACTTATCCACCTGCCACTGTTCGTCTCTCCCGCCCTTTGCACCTCGTACCTTGGGTGGATTTTGCAGTTCGGGTAGATCGGTACCGTCTACACGTGTCGAGTCCTCGTACCGCCCATACAGAGCCGTGTTTCCGTTCCTGTCTGGCGTCCAATTGATATATTGGCTTTTAGGGATATTGGCTGTACGCATGTCGTTTCAGTTTTCGTCGAGCAGCCCTTTACATGGCACTTGAGACGGAGTGAACACGATCGATCGAAAAAGCTACGCACCGCCACACGAAGTAGACAATACATTAGCACCCGGCTTAGTGTTCCCGATCTTTCGCGCCATGAATCCATGGCAGTAGATTCTTGGTGTGCAGCCAATCAGCTCAACTCCCGTCACATTTGCATCGTGGGGACGGACTGGCAAGCTTCGGCACAGCAACAGCTGGGGGGAGCAATAACGCACAGCCCTTTCTACTTCCCGATTGAGATACAGTTCTTGCAAGAACATCAAGCGCCAACCCATGCAGCTGAAAGTACGTATCGTTCAAGTACCTTGCTGGCGCCAGGCCGGCGACCCTTGAGTTGCCACGAAGTGGAATGTTGGGGGAAGAGTTTTCCTCGACGACGACCACCAGTGGCTGATCGTGGGGCACTCGAGGCCCTTGAGGCGTCACAGGTGCGAGCAAGTGTGAGCAAATAGCTCCACCGTCGCAGTCACGTCACCCACTCACCATCAGCGCCCGCCGGGCACTGGATGCGGTTGTGGAGTTCAATAAGCATACGGCCGAAACGTGGGGCCGGCCTCCGGGCGCCCTCGACTCCGCACTGGGACCTGCAGGCTGCTATCTGGGCGGGCTAACGACGCGACAAACCAGATGGGATAAGACCAAGGTGGATGCATCTTCTTGAGGAACGCAATCGCACCAGGTCTAGGAGTCAGGGTTGGCCGTGCACAGTCACGATAGCTTTCAAAGTGGACGACCAGACGCCCAGGGTACCCCTCTTTGACCCCCCTCCGACGACTAAGCGGTCTCGGTGTAAGATGAAGCCAATTCCAGGTGTCTTGCGGTGAGGGCGCCCAACGAACCGGCACGCTGATGCTCTACCTCGATAGGCGACCCGGGGGATGCGTCGCGGCGGCGGCGGCGGTGGCACACAACGGGACGGATGGTCAACAAGCGCCGGCGCCGGCAGGAGAGGGGGGGTTATCCCAGCATCGCTTCTTTCTTCCAAGTGTCCTTCTCAATTCCGCATTGCGAGGTAGCCCCTTGTTTGCACGCAAACCAACGGCGTAAAGACGTGCTGGTACTGGCAAGAAATGTGATTTGGTGCATTATTAGTGGACAAGGTTCACGATGGAGAAACGACAATACTTTTGCCGGCGAACCGAGGGTTACAGAAAATGACACCTGGGTTGTGTTCATTTGCCCAAGGTGAGTTATTAGTGGAATGGAGTGATAAGTGCTCTTTCACCATCCTCACCTTTCATGTCGTTACCCCGGACCTCTGCCATCACCTCTTCACCTTAGATATCGGCCCGGGAATCACGGGCCGAGTATCGGCAAGCATTACGGTATCACTGCTATTACGTGGTGGCCTTCCGTAAAATACTGTATGGAGTTCAACTCCATTTTGCTTCTGCCAATTCGTCCTGATCCCCTGCAGGCGGGAACCACCTTGTACCTGATTCTCAAGGCCCGGAGCCGAGGAAGCGCTACTAAGGTACAGTACAGTCGCTGATGAGTACAGATTACCCAATTGGCTGTCTGGTGTCCTTCTGGACCCCCCTCCTATACGGCAGCCTCGATGCGTCCATGAGTGACACAAACATTGAATGCTTCTAATCAAGGTAGGGTTGATGAGACTTTGTGTAGATCACAAGGGTTCGTGCTCACTGTACTCGGCTTTGATGGCTTGAAATACGAAGCACTTCGTGCACTGTACTTGTTTACCGCTCATTCATGGATCTATCTGGTTTGCAAGGTACTCCGTACTTACGTACGCTATTGTTCTAGAATGCAGGAAAGGGGCTGAAGCGGTCACGATGCCAGATGTCTAATTGCGAATGGATTGCCGTCGACGTTTTACTGGGCTCCATTTTGAGGTCAGGTGGTTGTATCTTGGGGCCAGGGGTTTACGTACTAGTGCGTGCGTCTCCTTTCGTTCCTGGTTAGAAGCGCCTGCGATGCCGGCACGAGAAAAGACTTTGACGGGTTGACCAACCTCGATCACTTCGCCAACAGAACACAGGCTCAACGGCTTCAGAGGATATGCACTTTTATCAGTATCTTACACGTCCGCATTTCAACGGGTTGAAGAGAACCTATTGTTCTATAAATCCGTCTATCGTGTGTAATATGTATTGCCGATGAAGTGAAGCAGCTATCTCTACGCCTGACTGATACCGACAGCGCAAGCAGAAAGTAGGCCATGACGGCCACAAAATCCCCATCACTGGCAGATCCGTCTTTATGCCATCTTAACTGTGACACAAGACCAACTTCGCCGGCATCTCAGCCGAATCACTGAGTTACACAGCTTCGAGGAGTCCTGAACATACTTGGCTACCACCTGGTCTTGTAGCTTGATTATAGGTGGGCGCAACTCATCACTCCACCGCAAAGCTATCGACTTTCTTATGAACTCTTTTACTACCGTAGAGTTTTTTTCTGGCCTTGTCTTCGCTGTCGACTATGGGTTACTTGTTCTGATGGAGCTCGTGTGACAGAATCTCCGGCTTCTAGCACTTCCAAGCGGCTGAATCGTCCTCAATGGCATTATAGTCCTGGTTTCAGTATGTTTCCCTGTGGGCCTCTGTGGCCGCGTGAGTGACGCTGCTGGCTTGGACTTTTCCAACGTCCCACGCGCGACACCTATTCGATCGAGCAGTCGACAAAACCTAGCAGAAGGATGGGTTACTTATCGACCATGGCCCAGATCATGCCTTGCAAAAGCAACCTAGGAAGTGTGAGTACCTGCTCACACTTTTACTCGATACAGCCTGCTGAGTCGATACTAAGATGGGTTGGGCGTCATTGTTTGCTGGGAGCTTCCACGACGGACGCGGCGGTCTAAGTCCGCTGCCAGTCCATTCATCTTGACTGCCATTTTGCGAGAGTCGAGATGTGCCTGCGCGGCGACCTCGACTCTTTTGTCCAGCTCCCCGATGTGATGCTCAAACGCCTGTGGTATCTTGCACCATAAGCTTTTGTATGCAATGCTCTAATTCACAGCTCAAGGTTTCAAGCAACTCGGGGAATTGGTGTCCTCATATTACAACGTAATAGAACAAATGACCTTCATTTTCGGAGCTAGTTCAGTCCCTGGAATCGATAGATCGGATCATCCCTTTCATATCTGGCCTCAAATTCTCATGGTTTGCGAAGACATAATGGTTTTCCAAAACGTCTTGAGCATCTTGT
This sequence comes from Fusarium devonianum, assembly GCA_017140155.1. Classification (NCBI taxonomy): domain Eukaryota; kingdom Fungi; phylum Ascomycota; class Sordariomycetes; order Hypocreales; family Nectriaceae; genus Fusarium; species Fusarium devonianum. The sequence goes on along the minus strand of JADBHU010000216.1, from coordinate 9,465 downwards.
ATGTGGTTCCTTGGGCACTGAATGCCGTTCTTGGGGCTTTACTTTTCTCCGGCATGTAGGCGTATCGGGTTGCGCTCAGTCAACGGACTTATGTCGATTGGCGGTCGTTGGCGATGTCATGAAATGGTTCAAGATGGCTGTTCCGATTATACACTACCCTTCAATCTTTCTCAATGATTGTCTGAACATGATGTTTAGGTGTAAGCTGGTACTGGCATGCCAAGGACATGAATGTCAGTGTCTTTTTCGGTCTAATAGGTATATAAATGGAAGCATACACACATATTGTGTGCTATCATGGGCAGAGCCTATTGGAGACAAATGGCAGGCGAAAAGACATGCCGATATCTTTGTATCCTTTGGTCTTCTCCTAATGCTCTATATATGCACGAATGACTACTAAATAATTGGCAGATATAGTTTGCTGCAGTATTTGGGAAATGCTTGTGGTTATGAGTTAGTAGGGTTGAGGTCCGTTGTGTGCTGGACTTCATCCCAAACCGGTGGACAAATTTTAATTTCTAGGGGATTTCGAGTTTCTCGACCTTATTAGTTATGTTTTGGGAATCACTGGATTCCTTGTTCAAAGATGTTCACGTCCGAACCAGCGAATATAACTTCAAGGCCTTGTCTGGGAAGTTGCGCATTTGATCGCGCCTGCAGCTACAAGTAAACGCGAGAGCACGTGACAGTAGCCAATTCTTCGGTTAAACCAGCGGCTGTCCCTGGCCCGTGTTGGATCGTCCCCATTCGAGCTCTAGCCTTGAGCGCCCAAAAAATTTGACTCCCATGACATCGTGACGCCAACGCCAGCTCATCCACCAACTATCAGGAGAATCGCCCTTTTTCATCGGCATTCTATATCGACGTTTCCCGGAATCGACTGTCGCATCATCCGCTTTGCTTCTTGGCTTCAATCGCCTTGCGCTACGAGCTATTTCACCTTGGAGACCTCCTAAAGCCGCTTCAAGTTCCACCCTTTTCCGCTGCTCCGATCGAGTCAACTGCTCCGGTCGCCTTAATACAATAATCACCTCTCTCATTCACCCGTCTCAGATTACAACCGCCCAAAATGGTCACTCTTACCGAGGTCGAGGACGAGCACTTCCAGCACTCCCAGGCTGGTCCTGATATGGAGGATGATGATGACTACAGTGACACCGGTTCGTCTTTACCTTGCGCCTGCCGTAATCCCCGACACCTTCATTCGTGCTAACCGCGCCCAGACTCCGAGATTTCCAACGAGTCCGAATACGATCCTTCAGAAGAGACTCTCGCTGAACGATTATATGCCCTGCGCGATATCGTCCCCCCTACAACTCGTTCTTGGATCACCGGCAAGGCCAGCACCATCGGCAGCGCCGCCTGGAGTGTTTTCTCCTTCAGCGGCAAGGGCGCCTGGGTCATCACCACCTCTGCTCTCTTCTTCGGTGTCCCCTTCGCCCTGTCCTTTGCCGAGGACCAGCAGCTCACTGCCATGGAGCAGGAGTACAACATGCGACAGACTGGCGGCGAGCTCCTGACCGCTGGCTCTGAGCAGAACACTGCCGACAAGGTCGGTGCCGCGCTTGATGGCAAGCAGGCTCAACCTGCCCTGTAAATTACTATATACAATTTGGCAAACCTCCATCACGCGTTCGAACGGACGACAACGTTCAGGACCGCGCCTCGAGTTGAAGCTGGCGCAGTCATCGTTGGGCCATGCATTGGGCCTCCACGTGTACAGTAATTGGGAAGGGCGCATATAGCCCGATGGCGGAACCCTTGATCATGCAATTGGGTTGGACTGGGTAGGAGCGAGATGCGGACGCATGGCATGTAGCAATGCCTATGATGTAAAGTACAAGGCTGGAGGCAAGTAATGGCTGCGATCTCATCTCCGGAAATGTGGTATCATATGTATTTTGTCATACTAAACTTTTTACTCACTTGACGACAGTTATGTGAGCTTTTATGTATGGGGCTTATGCTACCCCGTGTTTGTCTGGCACCGTGAATACTTACTGGGTGATATGTTACTACAAGCTTGATATCTCCATCGCATGCATCAATGAGTCTCCAGGTTGATGCGTAGGTTGTGATACAGCCAAGGAACCATGATGAGCATCAGCGTTGAATTGGATCGAGGGCTAGAAACAGTCTCAGTAAGTACTTGTTTTTAAGCATTGTAACCTCAAGTGAAGGTACTCGGATTCAAGATTTATCTGCGCCTTGTTGCCCCAACACAGTCCGTGCCCATACACTGAATTTCGATATTCAGTACATGTCCAGGGTAGCCTACACAGACCTATTCCACTCAATTTATGCTCCAATAGAAATTCCTCCCCCAACAGTTCTCATAATTCATGCAATCATCGCCAAAGTAACTGCTGAATATGGATTACATAGCTCTCCCTAAGATAGAGGTATGTGAATCAGATATCAGTTAATAGTATTATAACTCAGACTAAGGTGATCTAGCTGCACGCTCACCTTACAGGAAGTATCTCACGCCGCGCACTCCATGAGATATGGCTGCGCAAGAAAGCATCTGGGGACACTGACCTCGAAGATCCGCTTGTAGTTATGCCAGACGGCAAGCATGATTATAATCTGGAAACGTAGGTATCCTCCAAGTTCAGGTACTCTGGTGTAAATGTTCCAAGTCTACCCGCAGGATTCTCTCTAACGGCACATCCTTTCCAAGGGTAACAGGTTTTTTCCACTCTTCAGTAGCTACATCTACAACCTTCTGACAGATGAAGAGTCTGTCCGCTACACTACAATCTCTGTACTGACCGATTTTCTCAACGATGGCGTCTGCTACCTCGAGTTGCGGACCACGCCTCGTGCCACACCGCTGCTGTCAACGGAGCAGTACATCACGACCCTGCTCTCAGTCTTTTCATCCTTCGAAGCTCAAAATCCCCAGCTGCACACGCGCCTCATCCTCTCCATTGATAGACGACACAGTCCCGAGCAGGCGGCCTCCACGCTCGCCTTGGCTCTCAAGTACCGCAACGAGGGAGTCGTTGGCCTCGACCTCTGTGGGGACCCTACAGCTCGTCCCGGCGGCGAGATAGGTGTCTTTACGACCGTGTTCGAGGAGGCGAGACGGCAAGGGCTTAGTATGACAGTCCATTTTGCAGAGGCAGAGGCAAGCGGCTCGAGGCTGGAGCTGGAGACACTGCTCTCATGGCAGCCGGGACGGCTGGGGCATGTGATATGGGAGGATGAGGCTACCAAGCAGGAGATCGCGCGGAGAGGACTGTGCTTGGAGCTTTGTCTGAGCTGCAATGTGAAAGCTGGGATGGTGAGCGGTGGGTTTGAAGGACATCACTTTGGACACTGGAGGGGCATAGAGGGCCCAAAGATCGCGCTCTCCGTAAGTCTCATAACCCAGCTCTGCTTAGTTGACTATCTGGTTATCATCGTGGCTGATAAGACCGTACTAATGAGAGACCAGACCGACGATGTGGGCGTCTTTGGAAGTCCACTGTCCAACGAATATCGTCTAGTCGCAGAGCACTTCCAACTAGATCGCAGCGCAATCTGTGAGCTGGCAAGGCAGCCTATAGATGGAATATTCGGAGGAGAAGAGGAGAAGGCAAGGTTGCGGCGCACCATGTGGTCACCATGACAGCCAATAGCCCGAGGTTTCGGAAAATTGTTGGACGCAAAGACAAGACAAGTTGCAGAGATGTTAGCCCTTCAGATGATACTATTTTGCTCAGACGCTACGAGCGATAGGCGCGCGCCTTCTACTAATGCCTCAGTGTTGAGGGAGAAAGACAGGGGATGCAACAAGTAGTGGATGGAATAATAGTATCTTGACTTTCGAACCATAGGGGCTGTTATCAGGCTGGCACCGTGTGAAATGTCCTGCTGGGGCTGGACAAATCTAGCCTTATATAACATATTACTCGTTCGGAGGACTGGAACTTATTTCAAGCCACTACTTTCCATCAAAACGGCATCGTCACTCGCGCATACGAGAAGCATTTAGATGTTCAGCATAAGTGGACAATTTATACTGCAATGACTCGCTAACAAGGTATGAGGTGAGAAAATAATAAAACCAACAGAAGCTGGATGAGAAGCACTTCTTCCTATCTCAACAGTCGAAGCAATCGTTTCTGGACTTCGTACGAACAGTCTGCCCCATTAACGCCAGAATTTTGTATAACCTCCGTTTCGAATTTGCAGCGTCCCTCAATACCCATCCATCCAAGTCGTTTTCGTCCAAGTGTGGGCTCATCATCAGTGCATACTCTGCGGCGGATTATCGAGATCCATTTGCTCGATCGTGCCTCGCTGGTCCTGACTTTGGCGGACGAGCCCGGTAAAGTAGCGCGAGGCGCGCTCGCTCTCACCCTTGATCTTAATGGTCTCGTCGCGCTTGGCGTTAAGGTCCTTGACGCTCTGGTCAAGGCCGACGCGGAGGTTGTCGGCAGGGAATCGCAAGACCTTACGAACGGAGGAGGAGATACGGGCGGCGTTGGAATGGACATAGTCGAGGTCGTGAAACTGAGTGGAGATTTTGGTTGCAAGGCGTGGGGGAAGGGAGTTGGGGATTTGCTGCAAGACATAGACAGAGGCAGCGATAGCTATTTGCGTTGTTAGTCAACAATCATACAGGAAGCAGGGGCTTTTCAAGTTAACTTACCGACAGCAAGGATGCCCGGCAGAATGAGCTGGCGCAAGTTGTCGTTACCCAGCACGCGAGTCGCTGTTAGGGCCTGGTCTATCCACGTGTTCATGCCAATCATCCGAGGGACAACAGCACCGGCCACGGTCAGTGCCATGCCACTGCCGACAAACTTCTCCTGGCGCTGCAGTAAGGTTGTCCAATCGACAAAGTCCATCAGTTCTGTGGGTATGTGGACCTGTCGAGCGAGGGCATCCCGCTTGCGCCGGAACATGACGTCCGGTCGGAACTGGAGGTTCTGGAACTCATCACCGATATGCAGAATACCGAGCTGCTTGATTGTGTTGACGCCATATACTGTCTTGCTTCTGGCATGCTCCTCGCAGGTCGTTACTGAATCGGCGATATGAGAAAGCATGGCTTCCTTGAGATCCTCCGCATACTGAAAAGCGTTCAGGATACCAGGATAAGGCACGTCATAGTGGGTGGTTCCCGAGTGAAGAATGGCCGAGCTGAGTGTCGTTCGGGTGTGGTCGTAGACTTCTTTGCAAGTACCTTCAATGTTAACATCGACTTGCTCGCTGACCTCGGACCGTGCCTTTCGGCTGGTCTCGAGCTGAGGCTCAAGCTCCTTCAGCTCCTTCTTGACCCGCTCAAGCTCGGACTGGGCGACCTCTTGGTTGACCGATGCAAGAGTGTGGACGTCGTTGAGAATGTTGAGGAGATATGTCCGAGCCGGTGCGAGCTTCGACCTAGCTCGTTTCTCCAAGACAAACCTTCGCAGGGACTGTTCGAGTGCCTCGAAATTTCTTATCTTGTCCAAATCCTTGCCCTTGCCCTTGTCATCACCGTCACCAGGGTCGCCGCCTCCTCCGCTCGAGCTTCCGCTACCACCACCGCCAGGGCCACCAGGAGGCGACGGACCAACGGGGATAGCATTGCTGGACACAAAGTGGACCAGTTCTGACGATTCTTTGTGCGTGCGGGGACTTAGACCAGCGACCTGATCCAAAACCATCTTCTCGCATCGCTGCTTGTCCCGGATAACGTCAAACCCGTTAACAACAATAAAGATATACGCCTTCTCAGCTGCGGCGGCCCAGATAAACTCCTTGGCGGATTGCGTAAAATGATTAGCCGCTGAGACCACAAATACCACGACGTCAATCTCTTCCTGTCGAGCAAAGATGGCTGTTGTGTGGGTTGTGTCCGAGTTGAGACCGGGCGCGTCAATCAGTGCAATATCAACCACTCCGTTATTCAGAAGGGACTGGTCAATAGTCCGGCTATCCTTCACGTAAACCTTGCACTGGGTGTAAGTTTCGTTGTCTACCACGATTTTCTCCAATTCCTGGAGAGAAAACACGTCATAAGTCGATTCGTCGTTTCGGTCATAGGTGGTATCCTTGTGCACCGCATGCACTTCCTCCACGCCCGAGTTTTCCCTAGCATCCAGCACCTCGCAAAAGACGGCAGTGCAGGGCTGCTGGTCCTCCGGTAGTACCTTTCGGCGCAACAGGGCGTTGCAGAACGTCGATTTTCCGGCATTGAGATCTCCGGTGATAAGTACTTTGCTCGCAGTATCCTCGATTCGCTCGCGAAGTGAGAGAAGGTGCTTGATGCTGGTGCTAATCTTGCCGTCAAGCAGTGCTGCGATAGAGTTCTTCTCCAGCGAATGCACGAGTTCAGCCTGATGAAGCGCTCCGAGTTTGAGATCCAGCTTTAGAATTGAGAACTCTTGGGCAATTTGGGGCGACATTAATCGTGGTTCCGGTATCGCTCGACTCTCTGCGGCTCGGCTCGATTCGGCAGCGTTCTCCTCGACCGAGGTCATCGACCGTCGCAACATAGGGTTTCGGACAGGGGCCGATGATTGCTCTCCCATGGCTGAATGCGCATGAGAGAAACCGGGTCGTGATGAGGTCTCCTCGGAGGAGTCGCGTCGGGCTCGCTGAACAGAGGGATAATGGGCTGGCCATGACGCGTTCATATCTTGGAGGCTCTGGAGAAGCTCGAGAACCTTGTTGATGGACCGACCAAGGGTTGCACGGTGGGAATTGTACCACATCTGATGAATAGCGCCTGAAGAGGGCCGGTCGGGATGCATCGCCATGTCCCATGCAGCAGCGGAAGCCATGGAGCGCTGGTCATCGCCAGCTACACTCCCACCGTAGCCTGAGTCGACGTCAATCATTGTCTGCAGACGCGCCGCATGTTCGGATGTAATACCGTTGCCGACGGTCATGTAGTTGGGACGGGACGAGGACGAGTTCGTGGGTGGCGGCGCCGAAGAGTCGTTTTGGGTCGCGTCGGCGCTTCCATGATCGCTGTTGGCCTCGGGGTCGGTCTCCTGGCACATAGGGGACTTGCCCTTGTCGTTGAAATAGTCCTGGCTCATTTTGAAGCAGCTTGTTGCGATTAGAACGGCATATTTCGTTCAAGAGGCAGAGAATGAGATTTGTTGGAACGGTGATGTCGTTGTAATAGGCGGCGGAGTTGACCCGGGAGGCGGAAACTTGATCATCCCTGACAAACCGACCCATTTCTGCATGATTTTGACAGGGGCACAGGATGTGGCGGCGCTGCGATGATTGGCCAGAGCAGGGCATTTGCTGGGACCGGGTCGGGCACCAGCCACAGCGAGCCTTACTTATGATCTTATCATGTGAGTAAACGGTCGCCGAGCCACATTTGGCCTGTCAATGCTGGCTTCCATGCCTCTAGCTGGCGCGCCCCCCGGTTTGGGCCCAGAGCGGTTACGTAGTTCGGTATCTCCGTAGCACGACACGACGACCAACTCTTACCACCGCTGGGTTTTCCTCGCTGCCTTGCTCGTAACCTTGTCGCCTGTCTATTTCTCTCTTTCTTTGACAGTGTAGGCTTCACCTGTGCATTGGTGACGTTTATTCGATCTGGGTCCTTCTGCAATTCTATCTCCAGTACCTTCAGCTCCCCCGCTCAGCATGAATGTAAGGATAGCAGTGTTGGGTGACGGCCCCAGACTTCACGATGGCTAACCTATCCCCTGCCATGTTCAGATCCTCGAATGGGCTTTCGGCAAGCGTATGACGCCGGCGGAGCGTCTGCGCAAGAACCAGCGCATGCTAGACAAGGCCATCCGCGAGCTCGACCAGATGCGCGTCAAGTTGGAGAAGCAAGAAAAGACCCTCATCCAGCAGATCAAGACGAGCGCCAAGAATGGACAGATGGGCGCCTGCAAAATTCAAGCCAAGGATCTGGTCCGCACTCGCCGATATGTCGAGAAATTCTATGCCATGCGCAGCCAGTTGCAGAAGATCTCTCTGCGCCTTCAGGTATGTTGTGCTAGTGAAGGCATCTGCTCGGCGGATAAGGGACAATGGCTAATCTATTACTGTGCAGACCTACCGGACGAACGAACAGATGATGCAGGCCATGAAGGGCGCGACGATGGCCCTGGGAAGCATGAATAAGTCGATGAATCTTCCCCAGCTTCAACGAATCGCTATGGAATTCGAACGAGAAAACGACGTGATGGAGCAGCGCCAGGAGATGATGGATGATGCCATCGACGACGCCATGGATGTCGGTGTCGAAGAAGAAGGAGACGAAGTAGTGGAGCAAGTGCTGGAGGAGATCGGTGTCGATTTCAACCAGGCTGTACGTACAGCTGTTCCAACCCTCTATGAACTCAGGCTGACTGAATGTAGCTCGGCGAAACTCCTACTGCTCTGGGAACCACGGCGGCACCGGAGGCCAAAATCGCCCAAGCTGTCGGAGGCGGAGGCGGCGGCGGCGGCGGCGGTGGTGACCCTGTCGACGACGACCTCCAAGCCAGACTGGATAGCTTGCGGAAGTAAGGAAGCGGCACGCTATTTGATGGGGGTTTGGAAAAAATATTGTTGCTTGCTTTTCAAGGAGGTACAAGTGCTCAGTGACTGAACAGTCACTGAGCCAGACGGTGCAAGTTGCAGCGACGGTGGCGACAGTGTCGAGGTCATGTCCAAAGGGCTTTGGCCATGAGAGAAGCAGGGACTCTCGGCGTTTGCCCTTCTTGCCTGGGTGCATTGGTGTCTGGAGAAATGCGTTATGATAAGTCAACTTTTCAGCCTTTTGCCATGGTATTGTTCATCTTGTTTGTTTGCATAGAAAGGATGATCATGGGATTTCTGTTTGCAAAATCGACGCTCCAGTAAAGCAGAGGCCTGAACCTGACGGGTTACATGCCAAGCAAACCAATACCGGCATTCAAGACTCCAGCGTTGTTCAAGCCATCACCAAACAAAGCGGATGTGATAGAGTTTGCCAACAAGCTTCATGAGCGAGCTACCTGTCTGTCCGCACAGCATACAATAGGCAGTAAGTAGATCGCTGTCATTGACTGGTTGGGTTTGGTTCTGACGGAACCCTCGGGGATGCGCGTATACCGGGTTACTCTGAGCTTCAGCGTAGATGGTGGGGGGTGATGAGGATTGGCTGCGTGACCTGATAGCCTTTAAATAATTCTATGCTTCCAATCAGAGAAAGATCCGCAGAGGTTTACTGACAGCCTCACGAAAGACAACTCCACGACGCATCCTGGCTATCTACTTTGAATTCGTGTTCGTCTAATTACCTTCATCTGGGGTTCACAAAGATCGACGTGACAGGACCCATTGATCCTCGGGAAGGTCCTACATCCACAGCGCAGCGCTAATTAAACAGCACGACACTCCAACTTCGTAACCACTCAACGCCGCTGATACTGCAACGTTCATGTACGTCAGCGGTTGGAGCGCCTACAAGCCCCCAGGCCCAGGAGCCCAGCGCACCCGCCGCATGGATCCCAGCGCAGGTCCCCGCCCCCACCGAATCAGGAT
>JADBHU010000215.1:0-49702 GCA_017140155.1 Fusarium devonianum | reverse complement strand
TGCCTATGCCTGCCCACAATGCCTCCATAAGGGCTGCGGCTTGGCCAGCTGCGGTGGGCAGATTGCTGCGAACTCCTGTTCATCCATCCCGGCTGTAATTTATTTACCTACGTGTACTCCGCAAGTACTTCTCGCTGTATCCCGCGCTCGTGCCGTCCTACGGTTTCTCCTAATCAACGCCTCCCGCGGGGCTGTCCCAATTCCACGCCGAGAGCGTCCATCTCCCTTAGTTCCCGCCATCCCGACCGCTGGCGTTCCATAGCTAGCGGCGGCAGCGGCGGCGGCTCCTGAGTAAAAAAGAAAAAAATCTTCGTTTTAGAATCCCCAAACTAAAACGCTCGGGGCAGCCCCGAAAGGAAACACAGAAAACGGCCCGTGAACGGGAGCTTGGTTCTCCGTGATGATTTTCGGGCCCAAAAAGCAAAAGCGCTCGTGGGAATAGACGGCTAACTCTGGGGCCCCGCCGTTTGACGTTCCCTTTTTCCCGTCCTCGCGCACTTCAAATCGCTTGCGTACTGGTAATCAAACTCGGTTTGCAATTGATTGAATAACATAAGACGATGAATTTCATGGGGAAACCAGGATCCTTCCTACTCGGGAAAAGCTTACGAATGTCACGCGATAAGAGGAAACGGCACCAGAGAGAAAAGAGGATCTGGTGGTCGGGTGTCCAGAGTACCCGAATAAAGCGCTGATAATACCCACGTAGTTCAGCTCATTTGGCCCCGCTTGGTAGGCCTGCTCGAGCTTCGATGGTTTACCACACGGCGCGAAGCTAATCCAGGTTTTCGAGAATCTCATAGCTTAGGAAACGCGACTTGTCGATTGCCTAGTTGGAGGATCTCATCTCCATCCCAACCTCTGGACCCGGTACAGTGGGCCACAGAGGGAGGGGGTTTGTGGTCCGGTCGTGGGGACGTTCGCTAGCATTGCCGATTACGGGGATGATAATTCCCATCAGATCAGGAAGCAGGGTCACAACGCTCAGGGCAAAAGGATACCGTTGCAACGTAAGGGGGGAAGAAAAGTATCCCCGTAGAAATAGGTAAGCCAGGGGAGGTAGGTAGCAAAGGGGAATGGGCATGACATCGCGTCCTTGTAGGCGAAATATGATACATCGGCTGAGGCTGTAACTAGCCACATCATGGGGCTGCGAACAAGCCGCCTCTGGCGTAGGGCAGAGGGGGCAAGAATATCATTCATTCGAGACAATACAGATAGGGGTCGTGGAGATGACGCTCAAGGTAAGCCCGTTGGTGAACTAGAGCAAGCCCATGCGGTAGCCTTGGCGCCTTGGGAAGGGTTTGATCATCAGGGCTTAAGACATGACTTTTGGTGAGCACTACTGACGTTTAATCAAGCCCCGACCATATGAATTGCGCCTTGAACCACCCTATCAACCAGTAATCGTCTTACTCAACGACGAACACCTCCATATCCCTTGCAGGATCCGTCGTCCGATCCTGCGCTCTGGCAACAGAAGCCCGAATAACCCCCCTTGCTTAGACTGTTTCTACCCTACAACCAAGCATACCGATCGTGGGCGGGGCGCAGGGGTGGCGCACCACGTAGGTTGCTACCTAAGTCAGTATAGTAGAGAAGAGAAAACACTCCAGTTGTATTGCTGCAAGGTACCACTGCAACCTCGACGAGCTGGAGGTCCATTTCAAGCCTATGCTCGAGCCCATCTCCATCACCTGGCGTCCGCCCAATCGCCCACGGCAATTGCCGTGTCCACTGTCAGGCTACTCTGCGCAAGGTTTCCCGTCTTGAGAATTTATGCGTGAAGATCTTAGACTACGCTATCATATGGGGATTGCGCATTGCAGAGTAACCTAGCTGCCCAGAGCTACGTAATGTGGTGTTAGAGTACTAGCAGGGCGGGCAATGGTAAGGCGACGTGCATCGCAACGGGGCGAAACTGATGATCGCGTTAGATAGACACGACGGGCGCCATGGATGCTCTTCCTGTGCGGCTGAATAGATGCGGCAGGGTACTGTGAAGCGAATTTTGAGATTTGCGATGGCATTTCTGTTTCAATTTTTCCTTTTGATCACGCAACTTGGGTCATCGACCAGGCCTTCGAAGCAGGTCGTAAAACCGTCTCGAAACAAGCGTAGAGTTGATTGAGGCAATTGAGTTTCCCTCTAGGCTCAACCCGCATCCGCCCGTCTACCCGTTGCACCTTAGGCGGCCCGTCTGAGTAGTAGACCGCGACATAGGCTTTGGGGCTCAACTCAGATTCCATCCCACCTTGGCCAAAACTCTCTCATCCCGTGCTCACCATTCCCCATCCTCGGCACAGGCTGTCTGTCCCATCCGCCCGATAACATTCCGCGATTGACGGCGGGTCGTATCTGTCAATTGAGCTCACGGGATCTCAACTGGAATTCCTTGTCGGTCATATCTTCAGCCCTCCCCGCCCTTGGAAAGCGCCCTGACACAAAACCTGTTTTCCCTTGGATCGCTTTCAAACCCTTCCTACGGACTGCGTCGGCGGCTGCATCTTCACAAGTAGAGGCCTGGCGCCCATCTTTGCTTGTGCCGAAGCTCGTCATTGTAGTGGGACATAGCCTGGACAGTTCTGACCCGACACAGCGGTGGAAGCACTGGCCTAATAGCGGCCTTTGACTCTCAGTCCTACCCTGCTATACAAACACCTGCCGTAGTAAGACTGCTAGGGAGCCACAAGACCACAACACGGTAGAAACTAAACCCGGCGCCGTTGCGACCAAGCTGCCGGACTGGCTTTGTTTTAGCCAGACGCTGAGGGCAGCGGACGCTCCCTGCGCCGTTACTTGGGACAGCCACGAGGCCACTAAAACAGGGCGCTGTGCCGTCGGTAGCGGCGGCGCACAGCGCACAGAGTGCTCCGGCAAGGCTCCTAGCAGGACCCTAAGTTAGGAAGCCAGCCGCTAGAAGGAAAAAAAATTGTTCCAAGAATGGCTCCAGATGGGAACGAACGCTTCCGAAGAGCGGGGAGGGCTGTCGGTATGTAGCAAGCGTAGGATTCAGCGATGGCACAATGCCGCAAACCAGCCTTGCTCGCTCGCAGCGCCAGAGCCTCTGAGTAAGCTTTCGGGGACCAGCTGTTCACTGCTCGTTGCGCCATGTACACGAAGCGCCGCAAACTTGGTCACCGCACTGGCGATGACTGAAGACCGGGGTTGAGAGCGCCTGAAGCTTGCGGCTGAAGCACGGAGCATCCCAAGGCCGGCCCTTCAACGTTTGCCATCGAAGCAAAATATATCCGACAGCGCTTGCCAACCGCGACCAATGGCGCACGCCGCGGCTTCGGAGAGGATCGTCCCGTGTTAGCAGGACGAGCAAGCAGACAGAGCAGACAGTACTACGTACTGCGCCGCTGGTAAGTCTGCCCACCTGGCGCCGCACTAAACCCGGGCCCCAAGACGGGCCAGAAAAGGGCCAGGGCAGACGAGCGAGACTTTTTCAGTAGGAAAGGAAGCATCGGAACTGGGGAATCGATGGAAGGAAGATGGAAGAGGAAGAGAACGAAAAAGAATGGAAAAAAGAACAAGGGCCCTCATCGGGTGCCTCTTCCGATCGATTTTGACAGTCACTATCGTGATTCTCGTCTCCAGCCGCCAGCCGCCGCCTTTCTGGTCTGACTCTTGCTTCTACTACGCCGTACAGAGGCTCCATCACGCTCGGTCTGGCCCTCACGGCTCCAGCGCGCGGTGGACTCTTGGTCTCCTTTAGCGAGCCTTGCCCAATGTAATCTGCTGCGGACTGAAATGTGCGGGACGCTGCTGGCCTCTATCGATGATTTCCTAGTGTATGACCTGTCTCTTTTTTCTTCGCCTCCCCCCGCCAAGCACATGGAAGATGAGCACATGGCCCCAGGGCGCAAAGATGGGGTCTGATGAGCCTGATGGGCCACCTGAGGGGGTGAATTAACTCGGGAGATTTACCACGGACCAGCGGCCGTCCGGAATAGTAGCACACAGTAGGCGTTCCTGCTTCTTCCTTATTCCCCTGCATGTGCTTTGTGCCTGCGTCTGGCCAGGCACTTTGACCAAAAGTCCACTCAGAGAATCACCCATGTCTCGCCGAACACCGGCCCGCAGCCCTAGCCATCGGATCAGGATGATTGCCACGAGACAGGAAAAGGAACAAGCAGAAGCGAGACGGCGGAGAATAAGAAAAAAACCATGAAGAATAAGAAGGAAAAAAGGAAAGAAAAACTTCCCGAAGTGGGGTGAGCTGGGCATAAAGAAGAGTCGGCGAGGTTGTCATGAGGGTGTACAGAGTCGTTGCATTCGGTCCCGCCGAGCACATTCAATCTGCGAGTGCGGTGTTAGTGATTGTGAGGCTCAGTGGTTGGGGAGGCAGGGATCCTGGGGTGAAATATTAAACTATCAGCATACGCCAAGATATTCCTGCCAACGCATGCCATTATTTATGACATCCCCTCTCAAGCTCATGCAACATGACGGGTGTGGAGGTGCCTGGCTTCTTCTTGCGACCAGGGTCGTGAGAGAGAAGGGGGCGTGAGGCTCAGGCAGAATGACCGGGACTTGAAACGTCATCCAGATCGCTAATTGGCTGACACTCGCGGTACTTGCTGTAACACATTATCCCCACACAGCCGTGGCACTTGGAAGTTGTGGTTTGCAATTGATGATGGAGACAGGCCTCGTGATTGGTGAATTTGACGGGAGGGGCTCCTCCTGACCCTTCAACTCGTGATACACCCATGAAGGAAAAAAATGGAAAAAGGAAAAAAAAAAAAGAAACCGCAGATGGATACAAGCTGTGTAAGACGATGACACTCAGGACGATGTCCATGCAGTGCTGCTTATCCACGACACTATGGATACTCACGTATTCGCATATTGAATGGTAATTTGACCTGCATAGAGGGTGTAAGTGGCAATGCAGAGAATCGAACAGATTGGCCTGCACTGATGGCCAGGTCATGGAACATTCGTTCGCAGTCAGTCCAGGCCTCGCGCTTGTAACAGAGTCAAATCCTGGATCGTCAGTCCTGGATCGTCAGGGCTGAAATATCGTCAGTTTCATACTCAGCTCTCGCTTACGATGCAGTCATAGGATCTCAGTCATCCACCTGCTCCATTGCGTCTCGATCCATCCATCACGTCGACAAACCTCATCAAACACAGGACACCTCACCCTTTTGACCCGTTTGCCTTTTGCAATTTGCGTTAGTGTAGAGAGCGCGACGTGGACGGCAGGTGCTTAATCACACCCTCATTTTGGTTGGACGTTACGCATTTTTTAGGTAAAGGCAATCTTGAAATGGCCTCATGGCTATATCCGGATGAACTTGGCACGAGAACTGCCGCACCGGGGTGACTCTGCGTGTCTCTTGGCCTAAATAGGCACGTCTTCAATCCGCGTTATCCCCGGCGGTAAAATTTAGCCCCTATGGATAAAATGGAATGTCATGGCAGTGCTAGACTAAAGGACTGACAGACTAGGTGCCGTTGAACAAGGCTTGTGCGTCAAGGCCCGTCCGTGAGAGCCTCGGCCAACTCTTTCAGAACTGGCGACCCTGGGGGAATGCGATGCAGCGTTGTGCAGCGTCGCAGCGTACCTTGCATGCCCTGGCCTTGGACAACTTTGCACAAGCTTTGCATCCAGACTTGGGCGGGATGGCGCCATGACGCAAACCACTGTGCCTCTGTGCCTGTCTCATGATTGCAACTGGAACCCATATGGACGCGGGCTAGAAAATTTTGTGCTCGAGATGTGTAGAAATCGAATGTTCTGTTGACCGCCAATTGTCACGATAACGGGCTTAAGACGGAGTCTGGAGGAGAAAGAAACTCGAGAGTCGGTGCATTCGGGCTGCACTCGCCGGCCGGCGTACACTGCGCAGGACGGTCCCCGCCGTGCCCGTCGTCGTCGGCTCCATCGTCCCCCGGAACTCTCCTCCACCAGAAGCCCACCGAGAACCCCTGCAATAGAAGCACCCCTGTCTGCCACCCAGTATGTTAGAGGTTTCCTCACTCAAGCTTGCCTTGTTGCTGGCTTTCGTCTCCAGCTACTCGATTCTCGCGGCCCTGCGCCGCGGTCCAAGCCCGTGTCGCGGTCTCGACGTTGACAAACATTGACAAGGCCTTCGGTTTTGGACATTGCGATTAGCAGACAAGACATGGCATTTCATCTCCAGGGGTTGGAGACCATGTACCTGGTTGCTCTGTAAGTGGGTGGGACGGCCAATCAGCCGGGGGATCGCCCGTTCTCCCAGAAGTCTGGGAACTCATCAGTGCTCAAGGTGACCGGGGCTACTGGCGCTCCCAACCATTGAATGGTGTGCCTGTGTCGGCGAGGATCCTGGTAATTATTGCGGCTTGTCGCCGCGCACACCTTGGAGGACAAACATCCTCATGGCAGGGCGTTTGTTTGCGGCCAAGCGCAACGTGCGAGTCTTTGCTGTTGTTGGGTCAATTCATATATAGCATGTCGTGATTTTAATGACATGCCAGGACCCTCGGGGGTGAGGATGGGTAGACAAGATCAAACACACGACGGATAAGCTTCAAGCAACAGCGACGAATAGGCGTTCTCGTTTCCGATCGCCTCTTTGAGACGACGCGACCATAGCCGTGCTTCTGTCGCTTCTCGACGGCTTGTGATAGGCCCGTCATCTTTAGCCTCCACGCTGAGCGCGCAGAGTTGCATCCGAGATTCGCGGCAGTCAAGGTCGGACGGCGTTTAAGCAGCGCGGCCTTGGGCCCCCCGCTCTGCTGTTGCCGCTCCTGTCAGGCCCTTGCCGTCCCCCCTGTAAACACCCATATGTGGCCCCTTGCTAATCCCCCCCAGTCAGTTTCAAGGGCTCTCTTCCTCTCGTTTTCTCAAATAAGGCAATCACAGCTGAAACGACATTCATCACATTTCATCTGCGCCGGGGGGTCGTACGGATACATCCCTTGTCGGCAACTCCATTGCACCGCCGCTCGTAATGCCTTCCTGAGAGCAGGATGTTCCAATCTAAGGTAAGTGAGCTGAAGCTGAGAAAGAAGCCCTCTGCGGATGCTGTGGCCAGGCTCCTCCGTTGCCGATGACCGAGCTTGAGGCCGTGGCAGTTTGTGCGGCCTCTGGCAAGGTTCTCTCTCTGGCACGAGCGTCCACGATTTGACAGCGGAAGAGAGCCGCACATGGATTGAAGGTGGCAGGAATAGCCCTTGGCATCCGTCTCAACGACCTGATGACGTTTGTGAACAGGAGAGGCGTCGCCGCTTTGATCCCATGGCGTCCCTTCTTGGCTTAACTGGAGCGTAATGGTAAGTGCTTGCTGGCGAGCTGGTGACACAGTCCCTCCCAGCACCCTGCCATCGCCCGTGAGCCTGTGAAGCGGCTGCAGCGTACCTTTAGTCCTTACCGCGGCACCGGGTCACCCTCCAGTTCCTCTGTGTCCGGACCTCCAAATCTATCAACAGCATTGGTTGCGCCCCCATGGTGTCAAGTTGCTTTCGCATACAGACATGTCAAACGCCAGGTCAATGGGGAGCGCAGGTCGATCAGGTATGCGTCCTTGGCTCACCCTCGATTGTCCATGTCGAGAGCTAGGATCCGGATCGGAAAGACCCTCGCCAAAATCGCAGGGCCAGGGCTGAGGAGCGACAGTGTATGTGACGCTGGATTGCTCTACCCCACCATTTGTGACAGATCAAAGGAGCGTCTCGCGACTCTTGCTTCTAATAAACCGGCCAGCCCATCGAAGACTCTGTCACGATAGAGACCCACGCGTGATAACTAATCTGGACGTGGGAAGCCTTGGGAGGAAGTGAGATATCCGTCCGCAATTCATGCCTTACCAAGCGCAACCCGCTCGAAGCGATCGCGTTGGGCACTCCTGGTACTGTAGGACTCATCCATGCCTCTCCCTCTCCCTATCCCCTCATTTCGTTCCACCACCATCATCTTTGCTTTGATGGAGGCTCCACCACCCTCTTCAGTAGACAGCAGCATCGAGATCCTGGCGCGAGAGATCTGGGATTGCCAATGGCTCCCTCAGAGGTGGACATCGTCGCTTACAGCCAGGTTTGGGATGTTGAGGTGATGTATCATTTTTCGATTGGGGTCAGCTTGAGATGAAGGGTGGTATTACTCCTAAATAGATCGCCCTGGCACCCCCCTCTCGTCCCACGCCCCGACAGAACGGGCTTTTGGCTGTCAGTCTGGGGTGTCTGGTTAGCGCGCCATGTTTTCTCATTTGCCATCGGCCGAGAAAACAGCACGGTTCCTCCGCTGGGAGACACCGTTATGATCGCGGTGCACGTTCGTCATCCGTCTGCGAAACTGTGTCCCGTGATCTGTGACGATACCCGGAAAGCTGAGAATCCGTGACCGGGGCCACCCCGGACTGAGGCGCGCCGAATATTTTCGGACGCCTTGAAGGAGCCATAACTTCCTTGTCTGCTATCACGACGCAGGGTAGAGCTTCAAATGTGACAGATTCCAAATTAGGCGAGAAAAGAAGACTTGGCCCAAGTAAGATACGATGTTGAGTTTACTGGAGAATAAGGAGATCAGTTAGAGCAAGCTATTCTGCGGCGCAGAGGGTGTTGGAGCAGCTCCCGTTTGAGCTAATGGTAGGGCCCGTTACCCGGCATTTTCCGGTGGTTCAAGCTCACGGGTAAGCGCCACACACTGGCCGTTGAGAAACGATTGTGACTTGAGTTTCGGAGCAGCACTATGGTACTATGGTACCTTTCAGGCTGATTCAGAAGTATTGGAGCGTTTCGAGTGTTAGCGGCAAAGCATGGGCAGAACCGGCGAGGGCTGTTCGATCCTCATCCGTAACCGTTGAGCACCCGCCGTTCCTCAATAAGACAACGAGCGGCCCGGTGCAAGACAGGTATCGGCCTCCAAGGCCGGCAATGATCACTCCCTGTCCAAGACCAACACTTGACGCGGCCAGGCGGCAAAGCTCTCGTGGGCGGAGGTGGAAACTCCGTGTACTCTCAACTGGGGGCTAAGGTAGCAGCCACAAGGCGGCGGGCGGCGGGATGCGGATGTGTCCACGATGGCAGAATGTACCAGGAGCGAGTCTGACTTCGGTTATCGAATAGTCTCCAAACTGACCCGGGTAGAGCTGCTTGAATGCAATGGATCCAATGACTGCCCCGGCTTCCGCCTTTACTGAGAGGACATTCGACGTCGTCTGCCAGTGAGAGCCGGCAACCTACCTTAGGTAGCCATCGTTTCTTTCGTTTCTTGGAGAGGCCTCTCATCCGGGCGCTCCAAGGAGCCGTGGTGGTGCCGCAATCATTGTTGGTTTGTACCATGCTGCAAGTGCCCTTGAAAGCTCCAGTTGACTGCCATATGACCGCCAAGACATAAGCAGAGCTGTCACTGCCCGTCGTGGAAGATGCGGTTACCCTGCAATTTTGCCTCGGCCTTGACGAATGCTGTCTGCTACAACAGTCGGAATTGGCGAGAATCCTGAACCAAATGACTCAAATGAATTTTCGAGTGCCGAGGTGTGCCGCTGTAGCATCCTAGGAAACTGCTAGGACTAGGGTTTGATATGACCTGCGAGGTATAATGTATGTCTCCTTTCGTCTTGTGAGGATGCTATCTTTCTGGAGAGAATTTCAAGCCAGCCAGTCAGGTACTGCAGGCCAGGAACTGGTGGGCGGCATTGCGTGCATATTGTCGTGTTCTCTTGGGATGCATAGCTACGCTTGGGGATTGGCCCGCATCTCAGTGCACGAGAAGGGCATCTTGATTCTGTGATTGAACAAGACTGAGATGCTTGATCCTAGCTCGTGGGCCTTGAAGGCAATCGCGAAGCCCCCCCTGGTCGCTGGGGCTCAAGCTACCCAAAGCTGCTCGTCGTCAAACTAAGAGCATAGCCAAAAAGAGGATATGGAGACGGCACGCCCTGCGGCTCAGCCACTCAACTACCCTGGTAGACCTGAGAAGCGCACTCACACATCTATCTGTTGGATGATTAGAGGTTGTTGATCAAGACTATTTGAAAGTTGCATTATCGAGTTGGGAGAGCAATTTCAGCAATAAAGCTTGCGGACAGCGAGCTGAACAGAAGCTGACTCCGGATATTACCGGGTAAGAGTAGCCGGTTGGGGTCGCTGTCGATTTCTGTACTGGCAGTGGGCTTGTACTCTACAGAGAATGTTTGGGTTGTTTGTTTCTTGAAGAATCAGTGGCGGCTGAAGTTGGTGATGGGCAGAGGCTCCTGAGAAAAGGAGACCAAAATAGGGACTCAATGGCTGCCCTCTAAGGTACTAGGCAAGTCCTCCCAGGTAGTGCAGACATCACCTAAAATCCATTCTTGGCAGGTACCACCTGCCTGTAGTACCTTAAGGCTGCGCGGCTGTTTGGGAGGCGTACGGGAATGGTGGATACGATGGGGTCACCGTTTACACCACAGCCCACAACAATAGTATTCTATCACTACCTACGAATAATCAACCAGCCCGACGCTATCATCACCAAGATCCGTACACCATTGACTAGAGCTCTCAATGAACAGTTCTGCCGTTATGTGTTGTCTTGTCTCATAACGGCCACTCTAGCTGTCCGCGTCTAGTGCTGCAGAGCGAACGCTGGCCCAACGCTTGACCGTTGTGTTTGCGTCGTTCCGAGAAGCCAGGTCAGCACAAACTAATCTAGCGCCGCTTCTCGACAGTCAAACAAGAGTTAGGGTGCTTCAGCGGGGGCGCTTCAAGCGGCCGCAGCGGCTTTGCCATCATGTCTCAAGACGAACCCTCCCTCCTTGAAACACGTAACAGCCAACGCCTTATGATGAGGGCACACTGGACTCCACGGCGATCCACCGCCCTACAGAGGCCGAGTGAGGCGGTTGTGCGGCGTATACGCAGGGGATCCGACGTTTGCTGAGCTGCCCTCGAGTTTCCTCTTCGGGCCCGGTACAACTCCGCATAGCAAAGCACAGCATCGCCAGCACAAGGTAGCAGCTGAAAGAGTTGGATACGGTGCCGAGCCTGGCTTGCTCTGCCCGCCTAACGCCGGGCAACGGGCCCGCATCGCAAGCAGGGTCTACCCACTGCGGAAGACGCCGTCATCTCGAAGGTGACGGAGGGAAACCAAGCTCGACAACACGGCGCCGTCGAGCGGATCCTAGGTCTGGCTTCGTGGTGGAGGCGGGTCCCGAGCCAGCTGACGACTTCCTCTTCGCGGCTGGGACTGGGAACCGACGGGGGCGATACTGTCTGTACTGTACGGCTGAGACGTCTGCCACAGCTGCGATGCTCTGCGGCTCATGTCAGCGTCGAGTAACAGCAGGACATCTATCAGAAGGGCCCCGCGACCGAGCACTTCGACACTCTGCGGCAGCTCAGACGTGACGGAGCTGGGAACAGAACTGCCAAAGCTCGTAACGGTGTCAGCTACCAACCAACCAACGTATCGTATGCCGACGCCAACAACCGGCACCCACAGCCGGGTCCTGAAGCTCAAGCCCAATACCGGCTCTGTCCGGCCTGGGCGAGGCCTTGACGACGAGGAAGAAAAATTTGGAGATTGGTTACCAGGCCCAGGGATGGTCCCTGGAAGCTTTGTTCCATGGCTGTCCCTGAGGCACGCCCCCTCCACCATCGCCAAAGCTCTACGCTGGCCCCCCAGCAGCGGCCTCTTTTTTTAGCGTCGAAATACCCTTGTCGAGATCCCGCGTCCCAATGCCACACCCACGTCCCTAAACTCGACTTCACAGCTTTGAGATGGAAAAGAAAGCATCTCCAGATATGCGATTCCCAGGCACTCTGCGCTGCAAGTCAAGTATAAACCCAGGTTTTGAAGCGATTCGAATCGTTGCAGCTCAACAATCCTTCATAAAGAGGTAAACTATGGGCTTTTGTGCTTCATCTGACCCGTGCTACGTCGGCGGCCGCCAGAGTCGGCGCAACCGTTCAAGTTGGGCGTCGAGAGAATAGAGAGTCAACTCAGCACTCTTGAGCGACATCCTGGGGAAGGGGTCCCTTGCTGAGATTCGTCTTCAATGTCTCATCTGCGGCTACAAGGTCGCCAGAATTACTATCAGAAAGTCTGAGAGACAAACTCTTGCGGCCCAGTCCGATCAGAGAGGGCTAGACAAGGGTTTACCTGTCGACTTCTGTCCAAAAGCCAAGCCTCTTAGTGACATCCCTCACCCCCTCCTTTGATCAACTTGCAGCGACCTAGAAACCCCATCTTAATCCTGGCTTTGCCGTCCTGACTAGGCCGATGCTCTATGCCACACCCCCTGGCCCACGCCTGTGTGCCTGCCAGTGGGGGGTTTTCTTGAGCTTACAGTCGACGACCCAGGCCAGATTATGACGAGACTTGGATCAGCTTTCTCTTTCAATCCCGGAGCCTAGTCGCAGAGGTACTACAACTCGCAGACCCGCAATGGCGAGGATCTTCGAGCTTTACCGCTCGATTGGCTCCAGGAGATTCCCACCCTTGTCGCACATCAGTGTGCCTTCGCAAGCCCATGGATTATATGTACTTGTGTCTCTCCTCCAGACTTCTTAAACATCCAGTCGATCCCGTCTCTCTCAAGCCTTCCTCAGCCACTCCAAGTCTCTCTACAAATCTTTTATCTACTCTCTTACATATATCATCTCCGTCCCTCACTTGGGTCCAACCTGTTTACCATTCATTTTCATTCAACACTTCATATACTCCGTTTACAGTCAGCCACTCCAGGTTCTCTTCATCAACGCCATACCCTCTTGTGTCTACCCACGGCATCCAACCCGATACCCAGAGTTGTCAGTCTTGCTACCGAAGCAAGACTGACTTGATCCGGCAATGGCTCTCGCAGCTCAATCCACAGGCGCTCCCAACTGGGGGCGCTGGCCTCAGCAGCTCTCTGGAGATTACTCGATGATGGAGTCTCAGTCAATGCTTCCCTTTGACTCGCGAGCAACTAACACTGCTACTCTTCAACGACCCATCATGGCACCTTACATGGTCCCTGGCTCCTACAGCTCGGCCCCAATGACCAGCCTCGCAGCACCTCACTACCAGGCTCCCAACCCTTACCAATTTGGAGGTTATCATGGCCCGCCTACTCCTCCCCACCACTCCTCTCCCTTCAAGATGGATTATCATGACCGGCGCCCAATGGGCACTGAGAACGACAACGGCCGAATCCCCTCCTACCATCGGGATATGAAGTACGCATACGCCGAGCAGGCACCTTCTCCCGCACGAAGCGACTCTCAAGCGTCCACGACTCGGTCCGGGGCTACCATCCCCACACTTTGCTCCAAGACCATCACCTCGAACGACACCATTAAGCCTGAAGACCAGGTCAACTTTGAAACTGAAGTAGACGAGTTGATGAAGGCCATCCAACGCAAGCACGACAAGGCAGCAGCCGAAGCTGGTCAGCAGCCTCTCACTCCTGGCATGTCGCCTGTCTCTGAGGCCAGCATGGATCACCAGGGAACTCCGGCTCCTGCTGACTCCAAGGTCTCCCGGAAGCGTTACGTCTGCAATGGCCCCAACTGCACAAAGAGCTTCACTCAGAAGACTCATCTCGACATTCACCGCCGCACACACACTGGCGATAAGCCCTACGTAAGTGACCGCCGCATATGATCATGGTACATCGTTCTAACATTTATAGACTTGCGAGTTCGACGGATGCAACCTCACCTTCTCTCAACTGGGTAACCTAAAAACGCATATGCGCCGCCACACTGGTGAGCGTCCTTACTCTTGTGACAAGTGTGGCCGCAAGTTTGCCCAGCGTGGCAATGTTCGTGCCCATGAGCAGACCCATCAAGGTCTCAAGCCCTTCATCTGCCGTCTGGATGACTGCAACAAAACGTTCTCGCAACTTGGCAACATGAAGGTGAGCGTCTTTGCTGTTACTTGAAAAGGCAGACTAATACTAAGACTCGTCACAGACCCATCAGAACAACTTTCACAAGAAGACTCTCAAGGACCTGACCACGAGGTTTGCTCAAATCCTTAACTCTGGAGAAGAGGTTCCCGAAGTCGACCGTGAGCTCTTCGAGTACTTCGCTACCCACTACAAGAACAGCAACAAGGGCATCAAGGGCCGCGGCAAGGCTCGCACCGTGGCTGAGCGCAAGACAAAAGCGTCTCAGTCTCCAATCATTCCAAACACAATGACACCTCAGTACCCTCTTCCTCAAATCCCCACCAACCAGCAAATCCCTTCCGCTCACCAGCCTCATGGGATGTCTCACCCTGGCAGCCTCGCTGCCTACAGCATGAGCCGTGGCCATCCCGGCGTGATGAACGGCATGCCCCGCGAGTCTCACACTGGTGGTTATGACATGTACGACATGCAAGGAGGCCACCACCATGTCCAGCAATCTCATAACAATGGTATGCTGTACGAGGATGACCATTCTCGCGACATGGGTTTTGGTGAACGTATGTATTGAGGGGATTGGCGCGTCATGAGCGAACAAGTATGGGAGACCAGAGCAACCTCCCTTACTTTTTCAAATAACGGTATCATACAACTTGGACACGACTTTACAGCAACTACGCGATTCTACGAAAATCCACAACAGAACCAATGAGGAAGGCGGAACAGCGATTTCATTACAAAAATCATCGAAGAACAGGTGTTTCAGGCGGAGTAAAAAAGAGAACGGCCTCGAGAAGAGTCCCGGTTGGAGGGCGCAAGTTGCTTTCTTGGATGGGGTGTCTGAACATGGCGATGCAGGGATATAATCCCATGAGCTGAGCCTTTTCCCTTTCTGCGCTTTTGATACCAATCATTTCCTTATTATCCACTTGTGTTTTTCTCCGTCTTTTGTACAAAAGGGGGAGACTCGCTTATTATCTTAATCGTCGATTATTTGGGCTGGAGCGTTTGTTGGCTTGGACTTATGCAAGGGGGGGAAAAGCGGGTGGGTGGTTCGGTCTGTGGTCTCGCAGAGAGACTTGCCCAGGACCATTTGGTCTGGACTCGGTGCTAACGGAAAAGCGGTCTAATCCGCAGGAGAGGGGGTTTTTGACTTGTTTTGCTGAGTTTTTCTATTTGTGTTTGTCTCTGGTTTGGATCATCTTCAGCTTGGTGTGCGGGACAACAGGTTTCTTGGCTTGGCTTTGTACTGCATTGAGGGTTTTCAGACCCTGCAACGGAGCGTTGGTGCATGCGTTTTGGAGTTTTGAGACTCAGTAAGGGTGGCAGCATCTGAAATCTGAGTCTGAGTGGGAAGAGGGCGAACAGGCTGAAGGCAGCCCGGGTGGGCGAACCAAGTTCTCGGCACGAGGACAGTAGATCTGAGTTGAAATCCAATTAAACGTTTAATACGCAAAACATTGTTCTGATACAAACCAAGTACTATGTGTATCAATCTTGGAAATGAAACCAGTGGCAGACTTGAGCTTGGAATACTACGAATGATATATTGAAACGATCCAGCTAAGGTTTTGGCTGGAGACTATGGTAAGCTAGGCGTGGGAAGCGTCGCGATGCCCAAACTCCCGGGATATGAACACTCCAGTCAGTTTGATAGCCTTTTCCTAACTAGTCTCGGTCGCCGCCCGTGGGGGGAAACACATACATAGAGCCGGGTAGGAAATGGCACATTTGTGAGATAGGCAATGCCAGCGAGAAGCTGAACGAACCCTGGAAGGAAAGAGGGGCAAAGGCGCTTTCTCACGAGGACGCGAGACGGGGAATGGATGATGACGCGGGAATGTCTTTCTGTGGCCTCTCTTGGGTCCCCCATGCCAGCCACGATCTGTCGTCGCTTATCCCTCTATCGCTCTCTGCGTCATGAGCAAATCGCGGAATCTGCCTGCCAAAAGACCCGTGCTCCGTTGGTAGCTCTACATGCTGCGCACTCCCGTAATGGGGGCTGCATTCCCCTCTTTGTGGACGATTGTGGCTGGATCGACGAGACCCCCTCCTCTGCCCCCAAGTTTCACCGCCCCTGGCGAGTATGGGATGGCGACGTTGGGGAGGAGGATCGCGTCTGCGGGAAAACAGCCTCATTCTTACCTGTACTTGCTGTCGAGGTAGACGACCATGTGGCTGTCTCGTTGAGATCTGCGTACAGAGTGCTCACCGCCCGTGGCCGACGTTGCAGTGAGCGGACCGTTACGCCGCTCTCGAGTCTCCCAGATGCCAAGTTGCGAATCTTAAGGGTGCAGAGCTGCAAGCCTAGGCATGCGAGCCAGCGGGAGTTTGCGTCCACAGTGGTCTGTGTTTATGCTGTGCACGTACATTGGATGCGTCTGTATATGCAAGATGGGATCCTGTTTAAGCGATTGATTGTATGTAATGCGCTAGACTGGATCCCATCGATCCGCCCCCCGGCTTGATGTACCTAGGCCAAGTACATACGCTACATGTAAGCCCTGCCAAACAGATTCGCAGGGCTGGCTGAGCCGGGGCTCTCGGGGCAAGCCTAGAGGCGGCGTTTCATGTGGAGTGGCGATGAGATATGAGAGAGGGAGCACAGTAGTAATGGTATTTCGGCGACAGCGTGAGAGGCGGGTGCACGCCTGTGTGCGGAGAGAGCCATGCTGGCCCTGTCAAGATCTGAATCCTGCCTGAGACAGGCCCGAAGGCTTGTCTGTTGGAGACAGGGCAGGAGTGCATTGCATGTAGTTCATCTCCCAACTCCCAACAACCTCATGTAAGGGAGCCCGACCGCTTGCAGGTGGGAATCTTCAAGAGGCGCCAAGGCCAGCTGCGGCCAGCAGAGATATTAGCCTCCATGCAGCGTCGAGACAAACAGGATGCTGTCACCGCCCTGGATCTCGTAGGCCTCCTCACCCTCGAGTTCCCAGTCGGCGTCGTTGATCAGAACCAGGATACCTGGCCGACTGTTGCCACTTCATCAGCCGCAAGCTACCGAAAGACGGTGGTCGCGAAGATAGGATGGGTTACTTGTCCATGGTACAACATGGCAATGCCGGCACTTGCAGGAGGGTAGGGAGTGGGTATAGCAATCCCAGAGGAGAGTGATATGAGGGGGTCCTGCAGAGGAAAGGCAAATTGCAAGTAGCACTCGAGTGCATGAGGATGGTGGAGGAGCCAAGACATACAGGTGGTTGTCGAGGATAAAGAGCTCTTTACGGGAGTCATCCATGACATGCTCACATAGATGATCTATGAGATATGCGATGCTCGCCGGCTTGCCATCCTTGTCGACTGCAGGAATCGCCAGATGATGGCGACGCTTGTTGGAAAAGAGCATCTCGAGGCCGCCACTGAAGTCCACAAAGGTTAGCTAGCGACCCTCTCAGAGGCGGAGAGCGGCGAAGGGGAAAAAGCAACGAGGCCAAGGAAATTAGACAACTCAGTCATCCTCGACGGGAGTGCAGATGAGAGGGTCGAAGGAAAACTCCAGGGACAGGTGTGCTAAGGACGTGAATCCCGGTGGACACGGGTAAATTGAAAAGAAAACCA
The DNA here is from genome assembly GCA_017140155.1 of Fusarium devonianum. Taxonomy (NCBI): domain Eukaryota; kingdom Fungi; phylum Ascomycota; class Sordariomycetes; order Hypocreales; family Nectriaceae; genus Fusarium; species Fusarium devonianum. The sequence goes on along the minus strand of JADBHU010000215.1, from coordinate 32,330 downwards.
GGCGCTGGAGGGGTGGCTCGAGGCCTGTATCGAGGCGAAGGTAAGGCAGAATGATAGGTCACAAAGGCGTGAGAGAGGTGAAACGAGACAGACTCACGAGAACTCAACGGCGATGTCTAGCTCAGGGGCAGGGGACGGCTCGGCCATCGTGATGATCGATTTCGGAGCTCCCGATGCTGTCTTTTTCGCCGCTGTCAACACAAGTGAATGAAACGGTCGCCCCCGGCCGCTGTGCCTCTTTGCTTGCTTTTGTCGCGTGGGAAAAAGGGCCTGCGGAGGCTTCGTTCCCAGTTATGTTTGTGGTGTTGAGTGTGAGATTGGATGGATGGGCGGAATCGTTTGTTCCCGCTCCACAGCTGAAATTGAACTTTTAATGAGTTGACAACGACAAGTCAGAGAGAAAGCCGTGATGATTCCCAAAGCGCCCACTTGAGCCTCGTTCGAGAATGAAAAGTTGTATTTGCTTTTCGTGTGTTGTTTCAAAGGCCACAGCAAAGCGCCCAAAACCGACGGCGATGACGATGACATAAGCAGCCTTCAGATCTTGACCTCAGGGCTTTGCAGCCAATCAGCTTTCAAGAAGCACACACTTTTCAGGCTCATCCTTACACCTGGAAGCCTTTTGCGACGAATCTGATAGAGATGGGCGCAAGACCCGTCTCGATCGAGTACCTGTCGTCGGGGGCCAACCGTCAAACGGCCGTTGCGGACTGGAGTCAAAGCGGGATCCTTGCTTTTGGGGCCGACATCAATGTTGCTCTATGGCGACCCTCGGTGAGTATCTCGAGTCACCTTGATATTCTATAATCAACAATCCTGTCCGTTTCCTGTCTGCTCCTTGTACTGACCAGAATTCTGGGTAAAGCTTGACCCGCCCAAGGGTATCAGCAAGCTCTTGAAAGGCCATACGAGCACTGTCAAGGCTCTGGCTTTCCTCCCTGAAGCCGACGGGGATGAGAACAGCTACCTCATCACAGGCGCAGACGACAAGACCCTGATCGTCTGGAAGGCGCCCCGTGATAGGGAAGACTTCAATGCCATTCAGACTTCGGCTGAACACAGTGGAGCTATCAACTGTGTCACAGTTTTGAGAGTCGAAGGGCGGCAGCAATGGATTATCGCAACCGGAAGCGCAGACGCCTCCATAAAGACTTGGAGCTTCGAGAATGATCAGCTGTCGCTTCTGCAGAACATCAAGACAGCACCCAAATACTTTCCCCTGTGCGTGTCCTTGAGCTACGCCGACGACACCAACGATGTTCTCGTTCTGGCATCTGCCGGCACACGGGACATCGTCCAAATCCTCACGGCTGAGTCAAAGGCAGAACAGGTTCTCTTTGGTGTGCAGGCAACGTTGACCGGTCACGAGGGCTGGATCCGGTCTCTCAGTTTCGCAAAGGAAACCTCGGCCCATGGCAGCGATTTGCTACTTGCATCAGCCAGTCAAGACAAGTATGTCCGCATCTGGAGAATACACCAGGGCAAAGAGCTCCCTGCCCTGGCGGCCAGCAGCTCTGATCCGTCAGATGATGTGTTCTTGCCCGGCAAGTCTCCGTCAAACAAGGCTCATCGTCTCAAATCTGCCGGCAAGGATTTCTCCGTCACCTTCGAGGCTCTGCTCCTGGGCCACGAAGACTGGATCTACAGCGCGTGCTGGCGTAGACAAGACGATGGACAGCTGCAACTGCTGTCCACATCCGCGGACAACTCGCTCGCCGTCTGGGAGGCAGACTCGAGCTCCGGAATCTGGGTCAGCATGGCAAGACTTGGCGAGATCAGCAGGGAAAAAGGCGCTACAACGGCTACCGGCAGCACGGGTGGTTTCTGGACAGGACTGTGGTCTCCTGATGGCAAGTCTGTCGCCTGCCTCGGCCGCACTGGCAGCTGGAGGCGATGGGAATACATACCCTCAGAAGACTTCTGGCGGCCTTGTGTTGCCATTTCAGGACACACGAGGGCTGTTACTGGCATCGCATGGGCCAAGAACGGCGAATATCTCTTATCGGCAAGTTCAGACCAGACTTCACGACTTCACACACGATGGAACAGGCCAGGCAATGAGACATGGCACGAGATGTCCAGGCCACAGATCCACGGCTACGACCTAAACTGCATTGACTCTCTGGGAGCCTCTCAGTTTGTTTCGGGGGCTGATGAGAAGCTCATGCGTGTCTTTAGCGAGCCCAAAGCAGTGGCTTCGATGCTGAGCCGTCTCGCAGGAATTGGTGCCGGCATGAACGTCCAGGACATGCCTGACGCGGCCAACATGCCCGTTCTAGGCTTGTCTAACAAAGCTATTGATACTGTGGAGGACGAACAGGAAATTCAACCGATTGACGACCGCGATCGCGAAGCCATGGATCCTGCCTCGGTGGTTAAGAAGTCGTATCTCGAGATCGACCACCCCCCTTTTGAGGAGACCCTCTCGCGACATACATTGTGGCCAGAGACGGAGAAGTTGTACGGCCATGGCTACGAGATCTCATGCCTTGCAGCCAGCCATGATGGCACACTCGTCGCCAGCGCTTGCAAGGCCAGCTCAACAAACCACGCCGTGATTCGCCTCTTTGAGACGACACGTTGGACGGAGCTCCGGCCGCCCCTGACGGCGCACTCCCTTACCGCAACTCGACTCCGCTTCTCCGTTGATGACCAGTTCCTCCTGAGCGTGGGACGAGACCGCCAATGGGCAGTCTTTGAGCGGGCGCCCGAGGAGGAAGCAGCATACAGAATGCTGCAGATCAACCCCAAGGGCCACTCCCGCATGATCCTCGACGCTGCATGGGCGCCTGCTCCGTCCACGATGCCGGTCTTTGCGACAGCTGGCCGAGACAAGCAGGTCCGTATCTGGACGGGCAAGCCGGGAGAGGACGGGAAGCTTCAGTTCTCCCAGACGGCTTCCATTCCCTGCGGGTCGCCCGTCACGTCGGTTGACTTCATTCCCCAGGTGGTGAACGGGAGGTTCGTCCTGGGGGTTGGCACGGAGCTCGGCCGACTCAGCGTGTGTCTGATCAAGCAGGATGGGACGGACGTCATCGAGAAGCCAGCCTGTGAAGAGTAAGTCTGATCTATCAACCAACACCTGACAAAGTATAGCTACTAACTTGTTGTTGCAGTTACTGCTTGCCCAAGGCGGTTCTTCAGCTTGCCTGGCGTCCCGTTGTGCGAGAGGGTTCGGAGCGTGCGTTTGAGGCGGCTGTTGCGGGAGAGGATTCCTCGTTGAGAGTGTATGCGTTTAGTCAGGGATACCTCGAAGCGCCTACTGGCTCATAGCAATAAAGCTGATGTTATATCCAAGATATCAGGGTTTGGTTTACTGATGATGTAGCCGCATGGTCTCGCACGCTTTTTCTCATTTGGTGCGGTGCTGGGCATCATTTGTTGTAGGATGGGCATTGCTCTCAAAATGGTGACTCTTGCGAAAACAGCAGCAGTAGTAATTGTATATTATCATTAAGCCATGCACTTGGCATGGTGTTGTAGATCCGTATCCATGATATCGTAAACGCCAGACGAACTGCAGTAAACCAACCACCATCCTCTCGCGGGATGCCTTTTCTAATCTTGATTGCAGGCCCGTCGCTCTTGGAACAAAACGCCAAGTGCAAGTTATCCGGTCATAGTTCCCTCACAACGGTCTCGACAGTCTGCTTTGTCACGTCGACCACATCTGCCGCTGTCCCTGAGATGGTGCTCGACGACATATCCTTGACAGCCTCGTGCACGGCCTCTGTGACGTCAATGTGCTCTCCGTTGATGTAGTACCACGCGCGGCCGACGAGGAAAGAGATGTGGTGGGGGAGGTAGAGACAGGCGGCGATAAAGGTGAGGCTGAAGAGGAGGAAGACGATGGAGCCTAGGGGTGGAAAGCGGTCAGCCGGTGGTGTTTCGCAGAACATGCGCAATCGACAAAAGACAATCGCACAAGGAGAACAAGGGATACACAGCGGAGGTGACATACTAAAGAAGAACTTCTCCCACGGCGTGAACATGTAGACGCTGAATGTGACTTCGAGCTGGTACTGCTTGAGGCTCAACCACCTCCGGAAATCTCCAAGGACGGCCATCATGCATAGAATATCGGCTTTCTTGCTATCGGTTTTTTTCTTTTGCGATTCGGGTTTGGCCTTGAAGACGTCGTTGGCACAAACTTGGCGAATTGTCTTGACCGGGTGGTTTGGGTTCGAGGTTTGAAGCTGGGGAATCAAGAGTCAGGAGAAATGTGAAACGAGGCGCGGGAAACGGCTGATGGAGAACATATATTAAAGAGCGAATGGGGGTTCCCTCACCGCACCGACGCTCCCGAAATTTGGTAGGCTGCCTCCGCCCGCTGGCGAAACAGGGGTAACTGGTAGCTGCAAGTCAAGAGCCAGTTTTTTTTTCTTAAGGTATCTTCTCATTGGGTGCAGTGACATGACACAACTGGCCGCGGCTGTGGCTTGCTCGTGGCACAGAGCGGTTCCATGGTTGTGCTGCGCTGTGCACAGACACAGCCTTGTCCACCCCGAGACTTTCAACCTCGAACCGACGACAGCTCTCTTGTACATTATCTCTACCTTAGTTCTACCTTACATCTGACCACGACGACTGAAAGCTGGACTTGAACACAGCCTGAGAATGGCATCGCCATGATGCTTGGCTCCCTTGTCCTCCGGCCATTCCGCTCCGGCGCCGCTCACCTCTCGCCTCTCCAGTCCTCCATCCGAACCTTGACCAGCACAACTGCGTCGCTAGCCAAAGCCCTCCCTCCACGACCAAAACCTCCCCCGGATGCCGAAATTGAAGAGTCGTACATAAAAGGGAGCGGTCCAGGCGGCCAGAAGATCGTACGCGCGCCTCCATACCCACTCAGCAGCAGCTCGAATCCTCCCTCCGTTTCCTACCGACACTTCTCACAAGCCAGTCGCCCGGACAAGCAGCCAGCTAACATGACGTCTTTCCATGATAGAACAAAACCAACTCGGCCGTCCAACTGAAGCACACCCCTACCGGCATCGTCGTCAAGTCACAGGCAACTCGCTCGCGCGATCAGAACCGCAAGCACGCCCGCGAACTTCTCGCCCAACGCGTCGACGAGCTGCGCAACGGCGACCAGAGCCGATCATCCATTGTGGGCCTCGTCAAGCAGAAGAAAGCAGCTAGCGCCGCCAAGAAGAGCCGCAGGAAATACAAGAAGCTCGACGAGGAGAAAGCTGCTACTGCAACCGAGACGGGGGCAGCGACTGACCCTGCAGATACTAACAGTTCTCATGATACCACTCAGTCGCCCGATACTCAAGATAAACCAACATGACCACCTCCAATATATTTCCGTCATACTCACAAGATGCCATGGACATGAGCATGTGAACGTGCAATTACTCGCTAGAATGGCAAGGGTCATCATTGTTACTATGTCATCACCTCGTTCCATTTCAACCAGTTTAAGCGGAAAGTAAAAAAGTAATTTGTATGATCAACCTCGGCTTCTACCCCTAGGCACGCATTATACGCGCAACTACAACAAAGGCGCCATCACATCTCGTCGTAATAAGCGCAACGCCCACCCTCTTGACCATGTCAAAAACTTTTCGTAAATATGAGATTCGACTTTGATGCGTGCCAACCACCCATGGCTTCGCATCCGTCGCCACCTCCATGATCTTGTCGTCGTTGCGCAAATGGGAGGTTTTGATTTGTCGGTCGGGTTGCTTTGGATCGTGTCAGCCGTCGCGCCCCCGCAGTGTTCGTAGCGGCTCACACATACCTTAGAAGCACTTTCGGTGAACGATCGAAGGACCGCTCTCGTCGTACTCCTGCTTGGAGATCCACATTTGCTGGAAGGTAGACAGAGAAGCAAGAATGGAACCACCGATCCAGACAGAGTACTTTCGCTCGGGGGGAGCAATGATCTTGACCTTCATGGAAGAAGGAGCAAGAGCAGTGATCTCCTTCTGCATACGGTCGGAGAGACCGGGGTACATGGTGGTACCACCAGACTAGTTGCGAGTTAGAATTATCCAGTCTTGTCGGTATCGCTGCCAAACTTACCATGACGATGTTGCCGTAGAGATCCTTTCGGACATCGACATCACACTTCATGATGGAGTTGAAGGTGGTCACGTGGATACCACCGCTCTCAAGACCAAGGACTGAGGGCTGGAACAGAGCCTCGGGAGCACGGAATCGCTCGTTGCCAATGGTGATGACCTGACCGTCAGGAAGCTCGTAGGACTGCTCGAGGCTGGAGCTCTGGGCGGCGGTCTGGATCTCCTGCTCGAAGTCGAGGGCGACGTAGCAAAGCTTCTCCTTGATGTCACGGACGATTTCGCGCTCGGCAGTGGTAGAGAAGGTGTAGCCGCGCTCAGCCAGAATCTTCATCAGGTAGTCGGTAAGATCACGGCCAGCCATGTCAACACGGGCAATGGCGTGGGGGAGAGCGAAACCCTCGTAGATGGGGACAACGTGGGTGACACCATCACCAGAGTCCAGGACGATACCGGTGGTACGACCAGAGGCGTACAGGGACAGGACGGCCTGGATAGAGACGTAGAAGGCGGGGGCGTTGAAGGTCTCGAACACAATCTGGGTCATCTTCTCACGGTTGGACTTGGGGTTGATGGGAGCCTCGGTGAGCAGGACGGGGTGCTCCTCGGGGGCGACACGCAGCTCGTTGTAGAAGGTGTGGTGCCAGATCTTCTCCATGTCGTCCCAGTTGGTGACAACACCGTGCTCAATGGGGTATCGCAGAGTCAGGATACCACGCTTGGACTGAGCCTCATCACCAACGTACGAGTCCTTCTGGCCCATACCAATCATGATACTGAAGCTCAGTCAGTCGCCGGCCGGGAAAAGGAGGCGGCAGAAAAAAAAAATCTGTCGCAGTGATCCAACTTACCCATGGTGACGGGGGCGACCGACAATGGAAGCTGTATCGCCAGGTTAGCACATGCTGTTCTGGTGGTGGATGCGCCCAAGGCATGCGATATCAGGCCTTCTGGGTGCGCCAGGTTGGGAAGTGGGGTACTCACGGAAAACAGCTCGGGGAGCATCATCACCGGCGAAACCGGCCTTACACATACCCGAACTGGCATCAAGTCAGCTATCGTATATCCAATTTACGGTTCCTCTGCGCGGATCCTGGTCCAAGAAGCCTCGTGCATTGAAGTGGTGGCCGTCGTCGGGCATCGGACGATGCGGTGGCATCTTGGGCCAGGGGGGGCAAAGAGGCGGGGAGGCAGGCAAGACAGGCGGGGAGCTTACCCATTGTCGATGACGAGGGCGGCAACTTCTTCTAAACGAGGAGAGTAAAGTCAGTGACAGTCCAGAGATGCCTCTCACGATGCCCGAAGCGGATTGCCCAAGCCCCGAAGAGGCAGCGGCGCGACATGATGCGACGTACCCTCCATGGCTGTGGATTACGGTGTGCGTATGGAAAGCTGTCCAGAAACGGGATTAGCGGCCAAGATCCGGAGGAGAGAAGTAAAATAAAGCGAAAAAGAAACAAGAGAGAGGATGCAGATTAGCAGACGGCTCGGGAGGCGGCTTACAATTAAAGAGGCGTTTGATGGGGAGGAGACGGAGGTCGGGGAGAAGAGTTGAAGAGAAGTGGTTTGAATGGGAGAGGGAAGAGGATGGGATGGGAATGGGGGAGGGGGGAAAGGAGACAAGTATCGCCGGGCGACGCTGTCACAAGAAAGTTGTGGGCGGGCCCCGAAATGCTGAGGTGGACACTTTGGGGACAAGGGGGGTAGAGACCGCCTGCCAGAACTGGGTAGAGAGGCCTTGGGCAGGCTGGGACAGCAAAAGCTGCGATTGCGCGGCAGAAAATGCCCCGGGGGTCGCTTGCCGCTTTTACTGATTGGCTTGTGGCGGTCGCGGTGTAGTAATACCTACTTAGTAGTGCCTGCTATCAGGGCGTTGCTCTCAGTGGGCAGTGGTCTGTTTTAGCCTGTGGTGTGTAAGCGGGTGGCTGGGTACGAGCTACTGCAGTTGCACTTCTCAAAGTTCAATAACCGTCCACTGGCGTCTCTGGAGATAGGTTCTGGACAGTCCACACTGGATCCAGTGCCTGTTTTATATCTTCCAGCACGAGAGAGACGGTTAGAGTTATGTCTCTTGCCGATTACGAGTACTGTACTCCGTAACAGCCGCGCATACACGTCCCGAAAGCATAACGGGCCAACCCTCCCGTGCTCTCCTCACGAGGTGACGTCGTAAGCGCGAACTCGCACCCACCGCCACGTTGTCTGGCGACGACGTCAGCCAGAGAGCTTTCTTATTCTGCAGCCTTGGAGGCTTCTCTCTTTCTTTCTTGGCGGTATGAGATATGCCTACAGACCACAGACGTCGTGACGCTGTGTCAGCTCTGGAGCCAGTTACCTAGAATACAAGCTTCATCACCTCAGAAGCATGCAAGTCAGCCATCACCAGGCACCGGCGCAAATGTCTCCTTGATATCCCAAACCGCTTTCAGCAGTGGTCGCCGACTCAGCGCGGTGGGCCGGTCAGACCCAGCCACGCACAGCCGTGGATGGTTTACGTATCATGCTCTGATTCCATGGACATGGAAAGACGTGCAACAGAGCAAGACAACCGTGTACATCAACCTCAGGACGATCCCAACAGTAGACCGCCAAGAGACTGTAGGAAGTGCCTCCGAAAGGCTGCCAGAAAACCAGGGGGCTGGAATACCAGGCAGAAGTTCCAGATGCTTGACAGGCTGGATCCGGTGCCCAGCTTCCAGATCCTGCTCCGTAATTAGCTCGAGCGGCTAATTAACCGCTCTTTCTGGGCCCAGTTACGCGGAGGCAACGACAAAGGGTGCTCCAAAGCGAAGAACACAACGCGTGGATCTTGCCGTTCAACTAAGCTCACCCACCCGTTCCGACTGGCCAAGCAGGCATCAAGATTACACTTAACCGAGCATAGACTTGATGTTACTTGGACGGCCACAAATTGCGTAGATATCTTGCATCAGATGCCTCAGCGTGGCGAAACTCCGCTTAGGTGTTCAGCTTAGCTTTGATACCAGATCAGCCGCTGTAAGACAGACCTCCACGGCGGCATGTGGGTAATCTCAGGATCAATCCATTGCCTCCTAAACTCTCCTTTTTTACATCGTAACCTAGGGACCTCTGGGCTGTCCTTCGCGACCAGGGAATCGTGATCCCTTTATCTGACCCCCTGGTCCTTTTCCCCCCTGAACCATCCAACCGGGGAAATCCACCAAGTTGGGGACCAGTAAGCTGTGCCGTAGGACGGAATAGCTTCGCCTGTGGACAGCGGCAGCTCCGCCGACCTCGCAAAAATTCCCACCAGCCTGCATTGGTTTTCTACAGCCAAAGGAAACTGTCCAAAAGCTGCAGCCTTAAGTTCCAAATTTCGTCGCTACAGGGCAGTGCTACAATGGCAAATCTTAAGCAGAAGACGCGCGTCAGACCGTCCTATTCTAATGCCTAGAATCCGCGAGCGGCATCTTTTTGTGTATCTTTGCTGCTCAGCCCTTGCTCCAATGTGGCTGTGCCTCTCGCTTTTCGTTCCCGAGCTCGCTCGAACTCGGCCGCAAAAGCAGCGATGAGGGGCAGCCATGCAGAGGTGGGGCAGATTTTGCTGAGCTGGAGGGGGAGCTATGATGAAATCTTCCCTGACCACGTTAGGAACCGCCATCATCTACATTCTTATCGTCCCTCCTGGAAAATGCACACTTGGATGTCTTGATACTTCCAAAACTCCCATGTACAATACTTGAATGCTGTCGTAAAGCGATACCGGTGTGTCAAGAAGAGAAGAGTCAATCTCATACAGCCCCTACTCCCTTTCGGTGGCCGGAGAATCGAATCTTCCTTGAAGCCAACCCTCAGCATTTAGCTAGTCCGTTTATGGAATAGAGCCTTCTTGAAGATTCCAGAACGGGCAAATTCTAGCCATCGCGGTTGGATAAAGAAGTTCAAAATCCAGTCCCAAAGTAAAGATCCCAAATTTTATAACTGCATCGTTTTTATTCTCTGGAAATCCAGATTCACACAAGATTACCCACAACTGAACCTCCTTTCATCTTCACAAAATGGATGACAAGCGTCTCAACGAGCTCCTCAAATGGAGCATCGAAAACTCCGACACCACCAAGGCCGACCCCAATGCCGCGCCGCCTACGACAAACCTCACCCCGGAGCTCATGGCCTCTCTCATGGGCGGCCCCTCCGATGCCGATCTCATGAAGGCCTCCATGGACATCATCACGTCGGAAGACGCTGAGCAGGCCTCCCTTGAGGACAAGCTTATCGCCTTTGACAACTTTGAGCAGCTCATCGAGGGCCTCGACAACGCAAACAACATTGCCAACCTTGGCCTTTGGACCCCGCTCCTCGACCAGCTCAAGCACCAGGAGCGCGAGATTCGCAAGATGGCCGCCTGGTGCATCGGCACCGCTGTGCAAAACAATGTGCGCACACAGGAGCGTCTACTGGCCGTAGGTGGCCTGCCGCTGCTTGCGAACCTCGCCACACAGGAGGATGAGCATTTCGACGTACGACGCAAGGCTCTGTATGCGCTGAGCTCGGCGGTGCGCAACTACCAGCCCGCCATGGACTCCTTTGCTGAGGAATTGACCAAGAAGGGTCACGCCACCGACAAGATCGATGCCACGAATATGGAGGCTGTTGACGAGGTCATCAACGGCCTGCGGGAGAACATCAAGAAGACATAGGATACTCGATCGATGCAACGAGGCATGACATATGAATGCATTAAGACGGAGTTAGGGCGTTGGCTTAAATCACAAATCGTGCGGGCGGAATGGATAGAGAAGGGGGGCAAAGGTCAGGAAAAGTTCAGAATAGAATGGGCAGCTTGCCCATCGTTTTAAATATCCACTTATGATACAGTTGTCTTGGTACATGACCTATACTACATATCAACCATTAAATATGGTCCTCGTCCAGAGCTTAACACCCAGCAATGCGTCTTTGTTGTTGTGGCCTAGTGAGTGGCCTTGCCGTAGAATGGGAAGCCCAATGCTTCCATTAGCAGACGGCCTTGTCTGTCTGAGGTTCCGGTCGTCTTGATAAAGAGATCGCAGCCGGGCATCAGTCGTGCAGGGTACATCTAAGCATTAGGTTAGCTCGCGAACCCAGAAATGAAACTTGGGCTCTAGACTCACATCGTAGTTGAACTCGATCTCGGGGAAATACGCCATCCAGGCAGGCCGCAGGCCAAATGCCAGATTGCCCGCGCTGTCACCGGTAGTCGCGTTGATACCGGGCCAGTCCTTGATCTTGGGCAGCACGAGAGTGACAAGCTTGTCAACAAAGTCGTAAGCCGCGCCACCGGTGAGTGTCACCTTGCAGCCAGTCTTGTCGTTGGCCCTGACACCCCACTGGACGACACCGTGCTTGACACGGGTCACCTCAGGGAAAGCGCCAGATATAGCCTGGACAACAGCTCGGCAGACGTGCAGGTACTCCTTGTTCTGAGCACCCAGTGGGGCGAACGAGTTGATAGTAACTGACTCGATCTCGGGGATGTTGTGCCATTCGATAGGGCGCTCGACTAAGCCCAGCCGTGAAGATCCACCGCCACGGGGTCCTCGACGAGGTCGATTTGCGTGGTATGGCGACGAGCCATCCCACTCTCTCAGATTGCCCTTGTTTGAGACCGGAATTTCGGCGCCAGGAGGAATATGTTGGTAGGTCATGGTCATCAGATCAGGAGCAATGGTGCTATCGTATGTGTGCTTTAACCGGGGCAAGCTGAAAGGACCGGGAACAAAGTCTCGAGCAGTTGGATCGGAGGATGGCGGCATCTGAACGGGGTGGAGAGGACCGCGGTAGTACTTGGGGGGATGATACTGGTATCTACAGTGTTCAATTTGGATTAGCTCATGATCTCAAACCACTCAGAGTTGCGTAGAGGCACAAACCGGTTACCAGGGAGCTGTCTGTCCCTGCTCTGGACCTTCTCTCTAGCATTGAATGCTTCAATGGCCGCCTCATCGGGAGAAGCTGTCGCGAATGAAGAAGCCGAGTCAAGATCTGCCAAGGCAGAGGAGGGCTTGTCGGCCTCGGTCGAGGCGAATCGTCGTGCGCAAAGGGGAACAGTCCGCATATGAAGCTGTCTTCGTGTCAGAGAGCTCGCCATGCGAGCTCCTTCTCGGACCGTGGCCATGATGTCCGGTTTGATGAAATGGAATCGCTCGTCGACAAAAGTTGGGAGTTGTCGCGTGGAATTGGAATTTTGCATTGAAGCGGCTAGCGGCAGGCCGAGCCACATGTGCCTCAAAGGGAGCTGTGGCGCAGCTAAGGTAGTGTGGCTGAAACAGCAACCGGTCCCAGTCCGAACCATCCTTAACCACCGACGGTGCCGTTTGTGTACAATTCCTGACTTCTTGGAGGCTGACCATAGATCGATCATAAAGACTGGCTTTTGAGGTTTGCTGTGACATTGCTCCCCAGCTTCGTGGGCTTTTTCTTCTCGAGGGTGCTGCTTCACCATGCTCTCCTAATAATCTGATACCTCACTCTGCATCATCGCACCAACTACATGGTATTCAGATCCGAATCGACCTTTATATAAACTAATTCTGGGAATCGCAGTGAAGAATGCAGACCAAATATAGGATATAACTAAACTGTCTGTAGAGCCAACAGTCGACTTCTTCTAGAAGCAAAGCGAGCGCCCTCTACTACGCACATCAGCGGCTCAAAGAGCAGTGTTCCTGAGCCTACACTCAGCTATGTCGCTCTGCCGGGCTGTGAGAAGAGCGCCATCCGAAATCAGGTCGATCAATTGATCACTGTAAAATGACGACAGTAACAGTCTCCGAGTGACCATCTACGGGGCGGATCCAAGCGGCTGGGCGCGGGATGCACGTGGACCCGGCGACGCGTTTCACTCCATCTTTCTCAACAACGAGAGACCGATAAAGTAGCAAAATGCTGAGCCACCCATGACACTGAACTGGGTATCGGCCGGCCGCTTTCCCCGACCCCGTCAATATCCGGGCAAGGTTTTCGGCGGACGGCCCGACCGCATCAAGAACCGTACGTTTATGAGATGGGCAAGAACAAGGAATACGCGTATCGCGGATCGTACTGTAACCTCACGGTTGCCTTATCCGTCTCTCGGCCGCACGTACTACGTAGCATCATCGACGTCAGAGCCAACAACTTTGCGAGCTGAGTCGACTGGAACATTGGCCCTGATTCTATCGCCATATCCGCGTGCTCTATCTGGAGTGTAGTGGATGGTGGGGACGGAACATTCTACCTCTAGACTACCGATCTTCGATGGGGCTATCCTTCTAACAGAGGACACAAGACGCTTTGTGTACGTGTCAAAGTACGACTACCAAACCTACCCCTGATACCTACGTGACTAGAACTTACGCTGCGTGACTGGGACTTATATCATCCCGCGTGTGTCGTTCGCTTTGCCATCGTCACGGGTCTGGCATCCAGGACCGAGATGCGCATGGTTATCCGCCCCAGGCGGCGTTAAACTGGACCCTGATGGCATGAAAGAGGGGCAGCTGGATGCCAATCTGAGGGGCAGGCAAGCAGGCTAGAATCTAATTGACAGTGTGACATTATTTTCTTCTGGGGGCGAGACTCGTGCCAGGTACGCCTGAAGCTACGTTCTAGTACATATTTACGTGTTCTCTTCCTTCTTTATACGATGACGCAGCTTCTGACTGTGCCGGTTGCATTAGCTTTGGATTGCTTAGCAGGCAATAGACAGTGAGCAAAGATAACGGATGCCTTGCAGCCCCAGCACACCGCTGCCATCATATAAAGATCAGGGTCCCTGTATCGTGCATGACGCTCCCTATGTCGTGCGATACCCTCGATAAAGTAATTCGCAAGGTGGAAAATCGGGCAACTGTTTAACTACGTAGTATAGAGATTCGTCCAAGCTAATCGTCCACTAACTTCCCACGTTGGACTCTACTAAGCTCGTCCTGCGAGGCGGCCGTTGGGTTTCCTTCGCTTCCCGCATCCCACTCCGGAATGGCTAGGATCGGCTGAGTTTGTCTCCCAGTAAAGGTAAAGGTACTAGAATTGACCCATTGCGATTACGCTTCATGCCCACAGGGTCGCCGCAGGGGTCGCTGCAGGGGTCGCTGTCCCGCCCCCGCCACCGGGAACCCTAGAAAATTCATGGATCCGTAAGGTAGCAGCTCTATTTTGGCAGGTCACCCGTTGCCAGTCGCCTCAACAAGCGCTGTTCGGCCACTCCACTGACGTTTTACTCCGAGTCCGAAGTGCTGGGCTTTTTTGAGGTAGAGCTTCCCCGTGGACTCGGACTTTCACCTCACACCTCTACATTTACCCGGATACTTTTCTCTTCTATCCTGATTGGAGCTTGGGGCTTGATCCTTCACCTTCTCATCGTATTATCCCTCTGATCGCTGAACAAACCGCGGACCCTCGCGTCCTCTTCCATCCTCGACCAACATCAACCAGTCTTACCCCTCCCACACATCGTCGCACCGAGCGACTTCCTGTCTCTCCACGACCCATCACTCATAACGGATGCGCTTCCGATAATGAAGGCTTGCGGCCTGTTGCTTCCTCGCTGAACCTTGCGAGGCATTCGATTCTCTTCCGACTATCCTACTTTCCGCAACATTGTCGCCAGCAGTAACCATGAAGGAGTTTCCGAGGAAGTTCCTCAGCTTGCGCGACAAGAATGGATCCGGCCGCCGATCTAAGTCGACTACACCCGCATCGCCAGTACCAGCGATACCTGAAAGCGCCAATAGTAAAAACAAGGTATGCTGTGCCATGTCCCCGATGATGCCGTCTTACAATGAGGGGTACGCTCTTCTTGCTGGGCTATGTTCGAATATTGGAACAGTTCGCGTTGGATTGTCCCGCTGACTACTTCTTGGACAGCCTCGCCCACTTTCTACAGGCGCATTCATGAACATGTTCAAGTCGGATAGCGCAAAGCAGAGCGCAAAAGCAGACTCGGACAAGGAGAAGGATCCAGCACGAGTACGAGATGACCCCCCGCGACTCTTGAAGATCAAAGCGTTGACCTCTGCCCCTACCAGGTCGAGGAGATTATACGGCGGCTAGACGAGCTCAACATTACGAATGTCACACCCGACCACATCAACGATATCATGGCGACCAATTTCGCAGACGGCGATCCTAAGAAGACGGTAGAATTCATCGACTTGGAACAAAAAGCGGCGGCTGGCATCATCACACCCTATGACCCCAGCGTGGATATGGTAGGCGCCGAAAATCGTGGAAACGTTACGTGTTATCTCGACGCACTGCTCTTTTCCATGTTTGCCAAGCTTGACGCTTTCGACTGTATGCTCAAGAACAACTTTCCCGAAGAGGACAATCGCAGCAAACTCGTCACCCTCTTGCGCATGTGGGTAAACATGCTGAGGACCGGAAAACTGGTGCACACGGACTTGGTAAGCCAGCAGGTGTTTGCTTGAATCTTGAATATGACTAACTTTCACAGACCAAGCTTATTCAGGACGCCTTGGCCGATTGTGGATGGTCGGACGCGCGGATGCTGGAACAACAAGATACCTCGGAAGCTTTTGCCTTTATCACCGAAACTCTGCAGCTGCCTCTCCTCTCTCTCCAGGTTGACCTTTTTCACCAAGGCAAAAGGGACAAGGACGACCATAAGGTTGTTTACGAACGCCTCCTAAACCTTGCTGTGCCGCCGGATCCTGAAGACAGGGGAATCAAGCTAGAGGACTGCCTCGAGGAGTATTTCAATGCACAGGTCGATGTTAAGCGGGACAGCGAAGATGGTAAGAAACTAGAGGTGGAGGAAAGGGGCTACAGCGAGACGCCTCCGATGGTTCATAGAGACACTATCCGAATCATCACCGAAGAACGCGGCGAGGCATCCGCACCGATCACGCCAATCACCGCATCGCCAATTGCGATGTCTCCTCTCCAGAGGATCACTACCGATGAAAAGGAGTCTCTTCTATCAGCCTCAGACCACAAAGCCAAACGTGGCGAGGGTCCCGACGACGAAGAAGAGGGTGAAGTCACCACCGTCGAACTGGCACCTGAACGCAAGCCAACTGTCCGAGGCAGGTCAACAAGTGTTATCCAGCGCGTCGTGTTGGATGAGCAAGGTCGACCATCCACGCCCGACAATGTCACTATGCTCCAGAAGGCCATGAAGAGAGGCTCAACTGTGGTCAAAGCAGTGACTATCCCCGCTTGGCAGTTCTTTAGGCTAATTCGTAAGTTTGAGTCGCCAAGTATGGAAATTCTAAGACTAACAAGCACATAGCCTGGCATGCGCTCGCCAGCCATGAACCTCGCAACAATGTGGAGGTCGCGATGAACTTTGAGCAAAGGCCGGTTGTGGGCATCTGCCTCAAACGCTATGCTATGACCGAATCAGGCCAGCCAAAGCGACACAATACTTTCATCGACATCCCCGACAGCCTCAGACTTCCTCATTTTATGCTGGCCGACGAGGCCAAGACGGAGGAAGAGTTAAATGTCCTGAACACGGCATACAAGCTCGTTCTCCAGTCTGTCATCTGTCATCGTGGAGATTCAGTCCAAAGCGGACATTACGTTGCCTTCGCGAGAGTGGCGCCGAAGCTTCTTAAAGATAACAGACGGCACGACTTCGACCCGCCACCGGACTACGAGGAGGCGCAATGGGTCAAGTTTGACGACCTCCAGATCGAAAATCGAGTCAGCTACGTCGATGACATAAAGAAATGTATGAAGGAGGAGATGCCATATCTCCTCTTCTACCAAGTTGTGCCAATGGTCGAGGTTGCTCCCCCGTCCGTCGAAGGTACCGAAACTGAGCCACCTTCGTACAACGAATCCAAAGTCAGCATCGACTTGCCCCCCACACCGACGCGCAGCAACCAGCTAGGCATTGTTGGTTCTGAGGAGGGCTACTTTGACAGCACCCCAACAGTTGAGAACTCCCAGCGGTATGCTAGTAAGCCGCCCAGCATTCGGCTCTCTTCAGACAGCGAAAGATCACCTAGGAGAAGTGGCGAGGGACCGCATTTCCATCAAGGGAGTCTTCTTGCAGATTCTCGCCGACCCAGTGCGGTCTGGACAGACTCAACATCCCATACACCCAACTCCCATTCCCCAGTAATTACTCCCAGCGAGGAGTCTACGGCTTCAAGGCTGTCCCGTGCGGCGTCTCGCTTCAACATGGTCAGCAGGAGCCGGCCAACCAGTCAAAACGGTGATAACCGTATCAGCTTTTCAATGAGCCGCTTAGGGGGTCTCATGCGGCCTAGCAAGGAGCTCTTGACGGATTCAAAGGCGGACCCCAATGGAGTCGGGATGTCCTCGGTCAACTCAACAGGCCCCTTGACTATGGAGACATCGAAGGAGTCCAGCGAATCGAAGGAATCAAAGGATTCCACTGATGAGGTGGAAGCACCAGCTGAGACAGAGGCTGAGACTATCCAACCTCATCATCACCACCACCACGGTCACAAACATGGTCATAAGAGAATCCGATCAAAGGAGAAAATCAAGAACAAGAACAGCTCCCAGCCTGAGCGAGAGTGTACGGTTATGTGACCGCTGCGCTACTCAGCCGGGACGCGAGACATAAAAGCACAGAGCATCATACACTGCAAGGTTCTAGCCTCTTTAGTGTTTGAATTTGCATATGGACAGGAGTCGGCGATTTGAAATAGTGAACAGGATGCAACTCCCGAATGGACAGCCAACGGACAAGATGACGACATGGCACTAATGGAATTGGACAAGGCATGGAGGGCATCAAGGGGTATATGACGACTAAACGCACAAAGGGGAGGCGGCATATTCTCATCATTTTACAAAAAAGCAACAGACCTCACTTAGCAAGGCGTTTGGGATGGACGGAGTACGACAGAACATGATTGCTACCAGTACTTGAATTGTTTGAGCTCGACACACGCGAAGGCACAAGACTAGACACAAAGATAAGATAAGAAGCGGCTCAACATGAGCATTTGATCAATGCACGAGTTTATGACTCACTCAATGTACTCAATTGTTAATTCATCTACTGCCTTCTGCATCGCGCTGTTAGAACCTTGACAGCAACGAACAGCAACGAACAGCAACGAACAGCAACGAACCTCAACTCCAACATGGCTTGCCTGACAGCTGCGAACCACTTTGCGAGGGAGCAACAGGAGATCGATAGCATCGAGTTTGTCTAATTTCCTTATACACAGTTACACATGAACGGGGTGGCCATTCCCCAGTAGCCTTCCTCATGCCCATTCATCCCATCAACAGTTTAGATTGAAACCACCACCTCGATGAGCGCCAAGGGGGAGTGTTCAAAAATATTTAAAACAAAAGAACAAGTGAGATTCCCCGACTTTTCGTTTTCGCCCTCCACCGTGAGAAATAACACATGACCAGGACAGGAGAGCCCGCGACGATAATATACACAGATGCCCGGTTTCCCAAACCGGGGGGTCTAAAGCGATTCACTCAGATACCAATCTACCAGGACAGGTATGCGAGAGATCCCCCTAGGATGAAGACCGTTGCATCAACGGAGACGGAAAGGGCGACTAATAAGACATCGAAAGGGTGTGAAAAGGGGGAGGTAGAGAGGTGTTGGGTCGTGTCCTGAAACTGGCTAATGGAGGGCTACAATTAAGTTATTCCGTCGGGAAAGTGAGCGGAATGTCGGGTCGTTGCGCTGGTGTTCTTGGGAGATTTATCGAGCCCCAAGCTTAGAAGGGGATGTTGGGGGGAGGCTGAGAGCCGAGGGTCTCCTGCTGTTCTTGAAGCTCCTCGGGGGCAGCCTCAATGGAAACGCCCAGGCCGATCTTGGCTTGGTGCTATTAATAACGATTAGTATCCAAATAACTGACTTGCGGCTCGTGGGGTATACGCACAGTGAAGTGGTCGATATCAGCGGCAAAGGTCATCATAACCGGGGGGGCAACACGCTTCTCGAGGACGCAGCTAAGCTTGCCCTTGGAGTCGACCTGAGCTCGGAAAGTAGACATGCGGAAGTCGTACTTGGCGCCAATGGTGGTGACGCCCTCCTTCTGCAGGCCACCGCCCATAAGACCACCGGGAGAGGGAACGAGGCCAAGGCTCAGATCAACACCAGCCTGAACCTTGTCGGAAAGCCTTCGCCAGTAAGAGGTGGTCAAGGTACCCATAGCAGCCTGGAGCTGAGCAGTAGCGATCCAATCGACAGACTTGTAGCGGGCAGCGTAAGAGACGGCGCACTCGGGGCCCTGGGTGAGGGCAGGTCGCTGCCAGAGAGTCTCGAGACCGAGAGCGAGCTTGGGGGTAACAGACTGGAGGTAGCTGCCGATAAAGATACCGGTGAGTCCGCCCTCGAGGTAAGAGGGGTTGAGCATCTTGAGGGACGCGCTGAAGTCGTTGCCGGTATATTCGTGCTCGAACTGAGCCATATCCTGGCCACCGGGAGAGATGGAGAGCTGAGACTTGGAAACGAGCTTGTCGGTCCATCGCCAGTTGAATCGTCCGGAGAGAGAACCCTCGTTGTCAAGGTTGCCCTGGCAGAAGACCTGTGAATGGTGTTAGCACTCCAGCCGTACGCGATCGTTGATGCGTGGGCATAGCTACCTTGCCGGTGCCGTACATGGCAGCAAAGGTGTAAGGGTTGATGCGCTCGCCCATGGCGAACTGGTGGGAGACCTGGAAGAGGGGGGCCATGCTGAAGATCTTGGTCAGATCGGCGCGAATACCGGTGAACATGTAGTTGTTGAGGAAAACATCGCGTTGGACCTCCTTGGCGAGGCTCTCGATAGTTCCGGGGTTGGACAGGCCGAGCTTCGCCCTTCGCTCGCTGAAGGAATTGATGGCATCCCCTATCGCGTTCGCAATCGGGTTAGAGAAGAGGACGCCGCGCACGGGGTCCAATGCTGCGACAGAAGCCATGATGTATGAGGTGCGCCGAGGCGTCGAGGTAGGGGAGATGAAAGAGGACAGAAAAGGGCCCGGCGACAACGATATGACACAGGCGCTATCGTAATGCGGAGATGGATCGAAATGTGAGGTAGATGCAAGAGGCTGTTGGAATAACCTCTGTCGCAATTAACTCCCGAGGCCTCTGAACGCCAGGAACGTGATGACGAGCGCAGATGGCTTTAAGATGATGAAGATGGAGAATAATTTTCATCTGGCTCTGGACAGCTCCCTAGTGAGGAGCACGAGCCACCAATGATGCCGAGTCGGCTTTCCGGCTTTAGGTGGCGGAAGGGCGAATCTTCCGTTCTCCGAGCCGCCACGGCGGAGCTCGCCTTGTGGCTGGTGAAAACACCTCCGAAGCTTATCCGTCGGTGCTGAACAGCTGGAGGGCAGCGTACGGTCGGACTGAAAAGGAAAGCGTCAAGGCACCCACTCAGACAGGTAATTGGTAAGTACCACGTAGAAGACAGCCTGAAGCTGTCACTGCTTTGCTATGCTAAATACTACATGCTGTGCTGTGCTGTGCTGCTGTGCTGTTGTGTACCTTAGGTATAGTAGGCTGACATGTGTATGCATTTCGTGGTGATGCAAAGTACCTTGTACTTTCACCGGCGTCTGTTCTGGGGGACCTCCCGTCTTCTTACAGTACAAGCATAAGGTAATCTAATACTGCACCTCGCGGGCTGAATGACGTCCCTCCTGTGGTATAGATACTTCACTCAGTCAGGTCGCCTGAACTCAACACCGACGATTACCATTTCAACCTTCAAATCTTTTCTCCATCTGGAACTCTTCGCTTCTCACATTGGATTTTTCAAATTCTTTTCCTCTTCCTTATCGGGTGCATTCGAACTTGATCGGTCAAAAATTCACTGAATTCACTTTTACTGCCGACCCCGCCGGTAAAACCCGACTTCTCTATCTCTCCCTCCCTCCATTGTTCCTCACCATCTTTTGAAGTTGTATCACAACGGCGCCTTTGACCACTCTTCGTCACGAACCGCGGTGCTTCTTTCTATCATTCACTCAGAGGGGAAGCTTATCCGTCGCTGACGCATCACCCATCCGCTCCGTCGGCTGCTTCATTTGACGGCTGAACCCCGCCATCCAAAGAGGATCTCGACTCTCATTGTTGTTTGAATATAAGAGAAGTCCTCTACCGGGGCCTCAGATATCCATCGACATTCCTAGCGAAACGCCAGTGTTTCGGGCGTCTTGGAGAGCGTATCTCACCTATCTTTACTCGGTAGATCTCCAGGGATAGTTCAAACGACATGGATACTCTTCTGTAGGTGCAATTCCTCTCTTAACGTCCCTCTGCATCATTCTCCACTACGTGGTGAGATTTGAGAAGCATCACGACTCTAGTGGTTATAGAAAGACCTCTCGAAATATGTATCTTGCCACTCCCTGTGACCGCTACCTCACGCTGTTGGCCAAAGATGCAAGAACATATCTCTTCTTGGGCAACATTAGGATCTCGGCAGCATCACTACCACCCGATGTGACCTGCTTTTCTCTTAGCATTTGCATCGTCGCTAACAGTAACAGAACCGCTGAGATTGCGGCTAATGCTCCCCGCTACCGCCGCAAGAGCTCAACTTTCATCGATGCCATCCATGACATTCCCGAGGGTCAGGATTTGGCTCCAGCCCAGCTCTACAGCACCATGTCAGGTCGGCTCTTCCATTCAGGCCGTATAGCCATCGCTATGGTGGGACCACCTGCGCGCGGAAAGACGTAAGTTCTTGTCGCTGGGATATTGACCAAAGCTGACATTGTTTGAGGCATATTTGTGTTTCTATGGCACGCTACCTGGGCTGGCTGGGTGTCAAAAGTCGCATCTTTCACCTTGGAGACTACCGCCGTGCGACTGTCGGCCCTGATGGATCAATTCCCGACGACTATTTCTTCCCCAATGCCTCACCGGCTTCGGTTATCCTCCGCCAGAAGATTCTCAAGAAGTGTCGTGAGGACATCTACTCCTGGCTGAATCATGACAACGGCCAAGTCGCCATCTACGATGCGGTGAACCCAACTGCAAATGGGCGGCGTTCGCTGGCCAAGGAGTTTGCGAAGCATGACGTTCAGGTAACCGAGAAATGCGATGCACTGGGCGATTCCGACTAACGAGCTATGATCTAGACCCTGTTCATCGAATCATTTGTCGATGATGAGCGTATTCTCCGAGAGAACGCACGTAACGTTAAAATCTCATCTCCCGACGTAAGTCCACTTGGCGCAGTTGGGTTGTGTGTGTATGTGGAAGCTTACGTCCATCATAGTTCGCTGGCATGGATCCCGATGAGGCCGCGAAGCTGTATCTCGAGAGAATTGAGATGAAAATCCCTGTCTTTGAGACCATGGATGAAAAGGAACTCAATTACATCAAAATGATCAACGCCGGAGCCAAGTTCTTCTACAACAATGTCAGCTTCAACTACCTCTCTCACAGAATTGTCTTCTACTTGACCAACTTGCACATCAAGTCGCGGAAGACCTTCTTCGCCCGAGCCGGTACCACGGCGGAAGAGGACTCATACAAGGCCGATGCTCCTCTATCACAAGAGGGACGAGAGTATGCTGAAAAGATGTCCGAGGCACTTCTGAGGCACCGTGAGCAAGAGCGTCTGACAACCATCGAGGAAGGGGGTGCAGACGTGCCTTTACCGCCCCTAACTGTGTGGACCTCGACACGAATGCGTACTGTGCAGACATCTGATGCTCTGAAAGAGAAGGGTTTCAAAGTCCGTCAGCGTTCGCAGCTAAGCCAGATAAACCCGGGTGTCTGCGAGAAGATGTCAGAGCGAATGATCCGTCAGATCTACCAGGACGAGGTTGAGAAGCACGAACTGGACCCGTACCACCATCGCTACCCTCGTGCAGAGGCAAGTCCCTCACTTGATTCACATTCCATGTTAGCAGCAATACTGACTTGACACAGTCTTACCACGATCTTGCTGTTCGTTTGGAGCCTATCATCCTAGAGCTGGAGCGAGAACAGCATGATCTTCTCATCATCGCACACGAATCGGTGCTTCGCGTTCTATACGCCTACTTGATGCACTGCTCCACCATGGATATTCCCGTGCTAAGCTTTCCGCGCGACGAGATCATGGAGATCATCCCAGCTGCGTATCAAAACGAGGCCAAGCGCATCCACATCCCGGGACTTGACCCTCATATCGTGCCCAGCTCGCCCCAAGACATCAAGATCCCAGTCCCCAGCAGCGGTATCGTGAGCGCACACTTGACTCCGATTGCCAGCGGCACGGGCACTCCGGTTGAGCAAGTCGAGCGACCACCAGAGAAGGTCATCAATACGGCCAAGGACATGGTTGCAGACAAAGTGAACGATGAAGACTAGCATCTGTTTGTGTTAATTCCTCTGCATCGAGAGCGTTAGGGGAAACATATAGTTTCTCATGGTTCTAGCCCTTGTGTCGAGGAACATGATGAGGATACGCGACCACGAACGAACACGTTGGGAATGAGCAGACTGAATATCAGGCATGATGCATCAAGCAAGTACATGACTCGAGGAGCTTGTGACCTCGGCGGTGCACAGCCGCATCCAAGAATCGTGATTTTTCTTACTTTTCCCTTGCGGCGAGTATGGCATGAATGAACATTAGCTGTCTTCTTGTACTTTGCTTCTCCGAGCCCTAGGTTTCAGAAAGCCCCAAGAATACGGGAACCGGTTACCTGATCCTGTGCACCTAGTTTTACGTGGCACTGGATTTGCATGCAGTGTAACGCTGTGAAACGAAAGACACAACAGCGCCGGCTTAAAAATGCTTGGCGTTAATTACGATGATATCAATCAACGTATGTTTGGAGTTTGATGGGTGTGTAGGAGAAGCATAGGGTAGTGGTCTTAAACAAATAGTCCATGCTGGCCATGAAGTTCACTCTTCTCTAGCAATCAAAACCATTTGCAATGACTTTATCGTTATTTGCCATATCACAAGGTACACGTTATAGCCACGGATATAAGCGTGAAGGAAGTCTATGAATGTTCGCAACGCTTATAGCCACAACACTGGATAATTCTTGATCGCAGACGGACAGCTAAGTAAACACCGAAAGCCTCTGGCATGTTCAAACACCTCTTACTAGAGATATGGCATATATCTACTCCTACAACTTTGGAACTCTCCGTTGAATCTCCCCAAGCCAATGTTACTGTGACAGGAGAGGGGGCCGCTTCGTTCCCACCAACTTTGAGGAAGGAGGTAAAACTTATGTTCATACTGGCAATCAAAGCGATGGGTTTATTCCCAACAAGCATCTCCCTCCAACAAATCGATCGTCTGTAGTTCTAAATTTAGTCAGAGCGTCATGCATCGGGGATGCAGCTGGCCGCGTTGCTAGCAGGCGACTTCTACACCGTCAGCACCTATTCAAATGAGTCCTTACTGGATGAGAATCGTTTTCATAGGGCCAGCTTCGCAAGTACGGCGGCCTCCCAGTGCCCCGTGCCTGGAGACGGCCAGGGGGGGAGATGCAGGTCGCCAGAAGAGGAAGCGTGAGCGCAGGGAACACAGTGATAGTAGTGGGCGCTGATGCCGGGCTGATTAATACAAGATTTGTGCTGGCTGGATGACCACTCGAGGGTTATCAAGGATCAGATGGGAGTGGGATTGTCGTCTTTGTTCCCCAGGGGGTAAAGGTAGGGAGGGATCTTGGAGGTTGGAAGTGCTATGTCATATGGCCATCCCCGTACTTAGCCAACTGGAGCTCGATTGGCTCGAACACAAGATCAACTACAGCAACTAAGCATACACACGCAGATCAACCCTGGTAGCATATGACTACAGCATAAAACTTGTATTTCGTCATGTCATGAGTCAAGGATCGCTTATTATCCGTGGAGGAAGGCCGAACCAGATGGATACTTACACCAAACGACACTGGAATACACGAGATGAACTGGCTCGGGCGAGGAGGTGCAATACCGAAGCGAACTTCACCAGCAGACCGTCTCGTAATAATGATAAACCTGAGTTCCTACTTGACTTTCAGTCAACATAACAGCTGAATCGTCGCAATAAACACATAAGAACATGTGGTAATGAGCCGCCATACTCGTATCGTTATTCAGATGTAGCGGTAAGCTTGCTGCTGACTTCGTCGATAACCCCCAAGAAATACCTTCAAGTCAAACATTGACAAGCTTGGCTAACGGCCGGCCAATGTCGGACACAAATATTCTGCGAGAAGTTCTCTCAGTATAATCGTGGCGGGTTCATCAAGAAGAAGCACCTGTATTAAACTCTTAACCCTACCTTGTCCCGTAGGCGAGATGCGCCACACGGCGGTCTAGAGCAGATTCTCAAATCCAGTCCAGCTGTAAGTGAAGCCATTCACTGGCCAAGATGAGACGTGTTTGGCAATATCACCACCATTGGTGAAGGAACCCGGCCAGAACCAACATATGGCAACAAGGAACTCCAGGGTATCTCATGATTATTGCGGGCCCGAAAGGCGGCTGCAAACTCGACAAAGCAGGCTCACGCTGCACTTTTGGCTCGTAGTACGGTGAGTCCCCATGCGGCAGGCCTCTTTTGCTCGGAAACGCAGGTGAGCCAAAGCGGCAACCGCTATAGCAGGCTTGACGAGCCGAAACCCTTTGATTGGATATCACAATGAAGGGTTGAGACGAGGTCGGGGTGTCACGGATCTCAGCTAGGTTTGTGTAATTGGCACCATCGGACCAGACAAGGGCCCCTGCCAGTGGGTGTCAAACATGTGAGGTATATCGTCAAACAGCTTGCAAGTGTGACCAGGCTGTCAGTGAAAGGGAGAGAGGGAGGGAGGCAGAAAACAAGTTCAAAGCAAGAGGTGGGCTGGTTTGACCCTCGCCAGCGTGAGTGACACCATAAATTCCACTTGGTCAACGCTCCGAACAGTCAGTCAACCACAGCATCGCCTTCCAAGCCCGAGTTTCAAGACCTGACGATACAATCAAGGGCTCCAGGCCCAGGCCCTAGTCCCCAGGCCGGCTGATCTGCACCCGCGCATGCATCGGGGGATAGTGAGTGAAGGCCGCGTCCGTGTCTACACCATCCACAGACGGGGGCGTCCAGGCACGCGAGGGCACCAGCCGAAAGCCACGCGGCTGGTGACCAGTCCTTGAGAGCTTCAAGTCATTGTTCATGGCCGCACAGAGGGTGTTTGGCGCCAGGTTCATCACCCTGTCTGGTTCACGGACACAGGCAACGTTGTTGACCTGCAGCCTCTAAACCTCTTCTGAGGCGGTTGTTTGCTCGTCGCCACCTGCTGTAGAACTGTCCGGTATTCAGAGCCTGCGTCTTGCGTCACTTGACCCTTGAGGTTGTGCAGCACTGCTTTCGATTTCATCGGGCCGCGCCTGAAGGCCTTGTCAAAATGCAATGAGCAGTACTGGGCAGGATTTCCTGTTTGAGTTATTGACGTTGTAGACTGATGAATAATAATTGCTCCATATCGCATCTACTATTCATAGCATAACTGTGGATATTAACCGCTTGGCCCTATTTCACTTAGCAAGGACCTATGGATACGTAAAGTCCACACTGCTTGATCAACATGATCACAAGCGCACAAGCCGCCGTGCTTGGCCTAACAATCTTCACTTACTAAAATGGTATGTCGTTGGTTCATCCTTCGATCGATATCAGGTGGTAACAAATGAGGTTCAGCCGTTTGGAGCCAGCACCGCCTCCAAAGTCATGCTGACATGCCCAGTGGCGTCAACACTCACTCTTGAAGCTTTCGAGCCGCAGCCTGAAAGCGGGATTTTGACCTTGAACCTCCCACCCTCCCACTCTCGACGCCGCCGCGGGCTGCATTAGCCCAGCTCTTTAGCCAGCTCCATCTTTTGAGGCGACATGCGCTTGTTGAGCGGGGTCAGCGCGACAATTGATGGGCAGAAGGACTGATGAGGAGGCTCAAAATAAGCCATAACCTGACAATTAACGCGGACCAGGTTCCGGGGTGCCATTGGACCATCAGAATCCCCCAATTGACCTCCGTCAAAACAGATCCATCTTCCAAACGCCACGCAAGTGGTTTGTCATATGCTTCGAGCATGGCATTGTTGCTGCCATTGAGCTCGCTATGCGGAGAATGGTTGGACAACTTCCTGACAGGAACCCCTTTTCCC
This sequence comes from Fusarium devonianum, assembly GCA_017140155.1. Classification (NCBI taxonomy): domain Eukaryota; kingdom Fungi; phylum Ascomycota; class Sordariomycetes; order Hypocreales; family Nectriaceae; genus Fusarium; species Fusarium devonianum. The sequence continues at coordinate 5,270 of JADBHU010000215.1, read as the reverse complement.
GTCCTCTACGATCAAAAGGGCCGTGTGCTTTCGCGAACCTAAATTCGGCCATTGCCATTAGCGTCGCATGCGAGGGGTCCCATGACCTTCTGCATTCCACAAAGTCACCCACTTAGGATGGCTTTTGCCCAACCATCTTGGCGGCTCCCCTCTCCATTATTGCCATCTCCTCGAGTGCTTCCGCGACTGGCGATCTGTGACTGGCCTGCAGCCGCCCACTGGCCTTGTGGTCAGCGTTACTCTATATGGAGTCAATGCCAGGGGCTTTTGATGGGCTCTGGGCTCTGGGCCGTTCTGTTTATTTAGCGTCAAGACGTATCGGGCAAAGGATGAGATTCGGAAGCGATGGAATGGACACGACCATCTGGCGCGGTCGTATAGGCTTTGGCTCAAGCAGCTCCCATTTCAGCCTCCGGTCATCCCAACTCACGATGCCGGAACTGGGAGCCCGTCCCCGTCTGTGTATGACCGGAGCTTCTCCCGAAACTTCGTTTTCCGTGCCCGGAAGCGTGCTTATGACTGATCTTGCGGACCGGTAAGAATTGGCCACAACGTGTTTCACATAATGACGTCCTCACCATGACGTCGGGACCCTCCGTTGGCTACAACCAGATCACCGTTGGCGTCTGCACTACTTACTCTGTATCCACCTGGGCCACCACTTTGAACTCGCCTCGACACCACCAACCCGCCGTCCAACCAACCACCTATCCCGACGACTCTAGCTTTCGGAGAACAAGGATTCGCCCGCTGCTGTAAGACCGAACAGAAGAAGTCTGAGCGATTGAGTGAATGCATCTAGAGTTGGTGAGATTCAGCTAATGCCAACTCGGCTTCGCTGGACGATAACGAGTCTGACAACGTGCCGCAACTGTTGGATTCCCTCGTGGAGTATGAACCTCCAGGGTGGAATTTTGTAACGTGTTATGTGGAGGCACAATTAGGGCACAGCAATGGCGACTTCAGCGAGTTGCTTTGTGCCACCTCATTGGACTCCTTGTTGTTGGATCTCAAAGCTCCAGAGCTCCGGACGTCAGGGATCCACCCAGCCTCACCGTGCCACGGCCCCGCAGGTGCATGTGCTCTATGTAAAGTGCGTCCATCGTCATCTCGACTTCTGCACCGGGTGGGAACCCAACCAGCGGAAGATGCCAGTTCTCATCGGACCAATCTGGCCGGCAGGGGGGGCAGGGGCGGCAGTTTTGTTCTCGCCGGACGACGGCCGACGTGGGCTTTTGTTATTCAATCAATCAGTAAACCTGGCTTTTGGTTAACACATATAATAATAGTAATTAGACAACTGGCGGCACTGGGTCCTGGTGAAGACCCATCCCCTGCGTGACGGTTCGTAGCTGTCGCGAAGGGCTTAGCTTGCTAATGACCAATGCGCCTCTGCGGTCAAATTCCCCGACCTCCATAGTTTGTTGGGTGACCTGGCCTCGTAGCTCGTCAATAAGGGCGGGCCTGACCGTCCTCCGTCGGTCGCACACAGACAACGAGATGAGCTGAGGCAACGCGAGATGAGACGAAACGGCGAAAGGTAAGGAGATGTGAGATGAAGTGAGGACGACGTAGTGACGTGACCTCGGGGTGGCTGTTGACACATCGGCCAATATCCAGTCGGGCCGCCACCTTTGGACTGTATTACCATGTGAACTTCAATGCTCGGCGGTGTTGGGATATATCGACAATCGGGCTGTATCATACCGGAAGAGATAATGATACATCAGTAAATTTCGGCCAAGGGTATGGCAGCTACGATATGTTGTCGACATACTGCGTAGTACCTCTAGAAGTCAACAAACGCACCATGTCACGCACTGCATCATCTGTTCCTGTCAAAGTCGGCGTGCTATTGAAGCAACCCATGTGGCCCGGGACGCTCTCACACTGGTGCCAGCAACTGGTCAGTGCTTCATTGCCGAATCCACTAGCCTGACACGGCACAAGCGTCCTGCTGGCGAGAACGGCTGAAAATCGGGGGCCAGGCGAGGAGCTCCCGAAGCTGGATGTCATTTCTCACCCGGAGTGGATTGATAGATCTCGTGTGTCTTGGCCGTCACCGTCACCAGGCCTTGGGCGTCTGTGAAGATCCATGTTTGTCGCCTTGGAGATGCGAAAGGCTGCCATCTATGAGGCTCGCCCGCCTGCTTTCTGCCAAATCCCAACGCTGTTGTCCTCCACTTGGTGAAACTGGTGAAATAATCGATAGCGGCCAATTTACGCAGACTACCTCTAGGGGTTAAGTAAGTAATTCGCACAGTCCCTAGTTCCGGGGTTCGTAGTCTAATTAGCTTCGTAGCTCAATATGTCGTCAAGCGGCGGCTGGTCGTTCGCTGACCAAAGAGAGTGACGCCGTTGGGAGATCCAGGACCCAGGCTGTCGTTGGCTTTGTTCAGGATTGGAGGGAGTTGACGAAGATTCGGTGGGCGCTTGCGTACCTACCGAGTTCCAATGGGCTGGGCCAGGCGGCATCGTACCTGCCTCACTCATATGTGTGGGTAAGTGCCACGAATGGAAGGATACCAGTCGCAGTGACTGCCGTCGGAACTGCTTCCATTACCCATTGCGGTTGCGACTTGGAGCAAGTTGGTGGAATAAGGTAGCAGAGAACGGCTGAGGTCAGCTACTAGTATTCATTTATGATCCAATATCACGCCGTTTAAATCAGTGCCGGCCAGAAAGGCCATGATTCCCTGTCCAGTACACATCAAGATACTTCAAGAGTAAGTACTGGATCCCAGGGTTGATTTGCTGTATGGAGACGTCTGAGTCGCTTGCCGGGCTTTAGCGCCTAGTGCCCATCTCAATATGGGCACATGAGCAAGCCCAACGCTGCGGGTCTTCATTGAATGGGCGTCGAAAGCTCACAAGACGCCGATTTTCACTGCAGGTCGGGTTACCTTGAACGGCCTGGTCCTACGTCCTGAAATGATCCATCTGTGCTAGCAATAAAAAAACCCATATTTCACGAGGATTATGTTCTTGTTGTTCCTGAATCTATATCTCTACTTCAACTTCACTGGACCCTGAGGAAACTTCGAACGGGAAGCAAGCGTTTTGAGCCTTCTGGACGACACATGAGTACTAGTATTGGAGGTAGGTTCAATTTGCTGAGCCCTCCAGCTTCAGTGACCATGTTGCCCTGTTCACGATTCCCCATCACATCACATACGTCTCCCTGTCTGAAATTCGGCATGTGTTTTCCCTCGATGCCAATAATCTGCTGTTGGATCAGGAAAAAAAAAACCCCCCCATGCCTACCATTTACTTACCACATGCTGAGACAAAAGTGAAGCTTGTGTTGAATTTAACCCCTCACCAAGCACAAGATTCCCCTCCTTTCCCCAAGCAATTCACGCCTGCTGGCCCTCAACGCAAGCCCAGCCGAGACCATGCTAATAGGAGGAAGTCCTTTTCCTGTGCCTCTAGTTGCTCGTTGACGTCTGCTCATGCCGTCACTGCGTGTCGCCTAAGCAGCAAAGTGCCCCGCACCACTGTCCCCGTGCTCCCTTGTAGGTACTACCTTAAGCCTGTGTTTGCAGGGCCACTGCACTTGCAGGTCACACGGTCCAGGTACCCAGCCCTCGAGTACCGCCCACCCTCACTGCATAGATGCTGTTTTCGGGTGCCATCCCAGGCAGGTTTCCTGCCTTCACGCAGCCAAGTTCCCAGGTTCACAAGAACTATCGCCTCCGAGCTCTGAGCCATAGGGCATCACAGCCAAGCCCAATTCAGAACAGCTTCCTTAGGTAGCCCAGCCCAGCTCACCTCATTCCACCAGACATTGAGCATTCCTCCTTTGCCATCACCTCTGGATTGAACCCTCACCATTGTCTCTGGCTTATTTCTCAGCCTCCCAGTCCCCGCTCGGCCTAGGTTTCCGTTCCAGACCGCACTTCATTGCATCTCATCGCATCACGTCCGTCCACTCGACCCGACTCCGTCTCCCGACTCCGCCTCCCGCTTCGCCGCCGTCTGCCCGCACTCCTTCTTCAGTGCTTCCACGCCGTCTTCTACGAAACTGCCAAATAGCCTCAACACCACTTACAGAAGACAAGCGAGAGCTTCGTCGGGTCTTTGTTATTTCTGCTAAATCATCGAGTTGCGACCCGTATATCTCCGCTGCCCGCTGCAGCACCACAGCCGCCATTCGATAGCCCTCCTACCGTACCGCACGGCACACACACAGGAACACCAGCAACCCACCCTACTTTGCGTCAAACTCGTCCAGACTGCATCCATACGTCCCTCGTTGACATAGAGGAAGCCCCCCCCCCCTGTCGTATTGTCTGTTGATCTGGGACCTGAGGCGTCTCCTCACGATCATTCGTGCTAGCCGCCGTGACCATACTTGAAAGTCACCACCGCGACTACCACCATCGTCGTCATTGCCTGTGGTAAGTCCATATCTTCCATGACAACTACTTGACCAGCCCTCATCCGTCTATTCATTCCTGGTTTCTATTTTCTTTCTTTTGTATCCTGCGCCTCCTCTTCACCTCTGTCTCTCTTCCCCATAAACCATCGGCTTCTGTCTTCCTTGTCTCGTCTTCGTCTCTCGCAGCATTCTGTCGATGGGCTGTCACGAGCGTGCTCCATCCAGCACCCCGCCCCTCAAGACCCGCCTGGTGCCAGCCTTCAAGCCCCGTTACACGGCACACTCCCTAGAGCATTCCCCTAAAGCACAGAGCACACGCCTAGCCGTTACCTTTTGCCCTGTCATCCGCAGGCCTCGAGCTTACTGCCCGTCATCTTGTTCGACGCCTGTTGGATGGAGGCCCTGTCCGTCAAATCGGGAACGTGGGTTTCCAACCTATCTTTGCGTTGACACTTGCAACGTCTGCCTCTCAGCTGCCTGTGCCTGGCATCGATATCCGGCGCCCAGTCCAGCCAAGAGAAAGCAGAAGCGTGAGCGAGGGAAAAAAAAAAAAAATACTCACGCCGCTTGATGCATGCAGTGGCATAGCGCACCCTGCCACATACATACACGCACACGTTCAGATCCCTCTGGCCTCTGATTTTGCCTTGTCTCCTGCTCAGGCTCACTCTCGCAAGTTGACTTGGGCTGTCCCCGCGTTCAGGCTCAGTCACCGTACTTCGAGAGAGAACCCGACCCCCCTTGGTCTCTGCCTCAACCTCGCCTCTACCTCGACCTACCTTACCTCTACATTAGTACCTTGATCCATCTTTACCTACTAGTCCCTGTCCCTGGCATCCTTTTTTCTCGTTACCGGCAGCTTTTTATACCCCGTCCCTTGCCCACTTCC
>JADBHU010000214.1:0-32528 GCA_017140155.1 Fusarium devonianum | reverse complement strand
ATATAATACCTCGATAAGCTTAGTTATACGCCCTACGCAATCTACTAATAATAAACCTAGCACGGCTTAGTTTATCTATAGTTGGAAACCAACCGTTATATATACTCGATTATTAAAATTCTAGTGCTACGGATAGCTATATGTTAAAAAGGAAATAGCGATAACCTCGGCGGGTCAGTCGACCTGAGTGAACTCCTAGAGTCGTTAAACTTTAGCGATAAAGTCGAGGATTACCTCTATTACTAGGAAGCGATATCTATAGAGTAAAGAGGCTCCTATGCCCCTCGGCATTCAGCCGAGACCCCGGTACAGATTTCCCAGCAGGCTGAGACGCTCTTTCATCAAAATCCCTCTAGACAGGATGCGTCCGTTGCTATTAAGTCAAGTCGTGGCTCATCATGTTCCTCGCCAGCTGCGTTGGCTTGACGACCACTATCACAGTTCCCACCGCCACTGGTTACAGCCGCGATCTTTTCTAAGGCTCATCGCCCGCTGGGCTCACAAGGCTTCAGGTAGTCGAGCGAAGTAACCAGCGTTTATGCAGGATCAGTACTAGGTGCTGAGGTTATGCAGCATCTCATAGGTAGTCAGGTCGGAAGGAAGGGTCTGACCAGGGGCGATTCTCCTTAGGCGGGAAGAAAGTTTTTTAGTCTATCAAAAATAACACCATAACAGAAATACGAGAGGTAGAGCTTGCGGATGCAGGGACAGGATGAGCTAAGACGCTTAAATATAGGCCCGTTTTCCTTTAGCATAATATAATGATCTAAAGTGCAGTCTTTGCGTGCTACCTCGTGGCCGTATTTATAATAACCCCTGCTTAATTAAGTAGCTATATGTGGCAGCGTCAGGTATATCTATTAGATACCGACTAAGCTATTTGCAATATATTTAGTCTATGTATTTTGGGACACAGACAGGGAAAGACTACTCTCAGTACCGGTCCCGCATACTCAGCTCTAGCGCTGACACACTGATTGTAGTTTTCCTCCGGCTTCATTAGAAGATATGCTAATAACAGTTTGCGCACTTATAAGGTATAATTAAGGTATTGATAAAGTAGTAGTAAGTCATAGGTCTGCAAAGTGTACGTTCGAGACAGTATTAAGGTAATTAAGCTCGAATGAGGCACGTTATAAAGACAATACCGCTATAGTAAATGTTTTCCTCGGGCGGATATATTTAGCTCGTCTATAGAGCGGCTCGTTACGGCCTACCAAAAGGCAATACTTATCGGCGATCGATATAAATCGTACTAGTTTAAATAATCTTAAATCTGAACAATAGCAAATTGCCAAAGATATATCTCAACGTTAAGCTAAATAGCTCGTTTCTACCCAGAGCAAATATCTCTAAGTAGGAACGAATGCCAACCGTAGCTAAGTATCATAGATAATAGTTCGTGCTGCGAAATACCTATTTAAAAAGGGCTAAGGGTTACCCTAAAGCCTAGTCGACTATTAACCTCTAGTTATCTAGTACTAGCAGGACGCTAAAGATATAAGCTCGTATATATTATCTTATCTTAATATATCTTTAGTACCGTCTACGGCTTCGTTATTAGTTATATCGCCCGCCGTCATATTAAATTCGCTATTCATAGCTATATAGATAATTTAAAAAGCTAGATCGGCTCGGGCAGACCTAGAAGAGCCACCACGTGCCCTGATAAATAGGCCGCCAGACGATTTTATACTAATTCTAGTTATCTAGAGCCGCGCCGCTCACGCTAATAGGTTTCAGGGACTATTTAGTTTATAATTAAGCAAGATACTAAACTTATACTTATCTTTCCTCCTAGTCGACTCTAGTTACGCTACATTTAGTTATTAACTTAAAATATAGTAGGGTATCTAGATGCCTCTAGTCTTAGTATATCCGTAGAGAGTCTATAAGGGAGTATAATAACCCCCTTATTAATCGTATTCTTAAGATACAGTAGCTTGTATATAACTTCGAAGGAGAATTAAAACCTTTCTCTATGGGGCCAGGGTTTATGTTTTACTTAGGCTCTTACCTGGACATAGCTCTTAGACGTTCTAGAAGATCCGGCCGTAGAAACGAGTGAGGTCACGTAGTCTGATTAGCTAGTGGAAACTATAAATAGACTAATCTAAAGGATAGGAGTTAAAATCTACTAAGAAGCGAGGAGGCTTCTTCTTCTCCCTATAATAGGCGGAGGTTATTACTAGGCTTACTTTATTATATATGCCTCACGTAATATTTACTAACCACAAATAACTCGCTATAGCCTCTTGTCTTGCACTAAGATAACGATTAGTAACATAAATTCAAGAGAACAACTTCCTACCCTAGACCACAACCGAAGCACATCGCCTAAATATATAAAGGCAGCGTATGATTTCTAGAGAGGATTATCTACGAAAACGCAGGCTCACACGCTCTAGGGCTTAAGGGGCGGTAGCAGAGGGATAACGGTAGAGATCGTGGCTTCCAAGTCCCTAGCTCGACTGCACATACCTTTCTATAATACCTATTAGATATAAGATCAAAGAACTAGGGCAATGTACTTTTAGTAGCAAATAAGCATCTAGAAATATATTAGGAATTATTCCCTAATTACATACTACCCTGATTTGTCTTATAAACAGCAACTTCAAGCCTTCCTCACGATAGCGGCGTGCCTTTGGTTCTAGATAACCGGACGAGGTCTTAGAAGGTACATATTACTAGATATTTTAGAAGAAACATATTATCGATATCGAAGGACCAAAAATTCATTTCAAATTACTCCCCATTACACGCACACAGTTCCCGAACCATAATCATCCCCTCCCGAGCCTACAGACCTCCCGCAGTACCATACTATATATCAAAGTTCGCCAAACGGCCCTCTCAAAATCTTCTGTCACATAAGACGAGGAGGGTCTTTACTTGGCATATCAGCCATCAAGAAGGAGTGCTGTCACGAGAGCGTGGTGTTGAACAAACAACCATTTCCCTTTGTATAACGATAGAGCCCCCAGCAGCTCATAACGAAGATCATTAATAGAATTTAAAAAAAGGGGAGGTCCCACCGAGGCTATCATCCAGCAGCAGCAGCAACCTAGCACGAGAGAGCCCAGCCAGTGAGGTTGCTATAAGTGTCAGTCTCGCCGTACTTCAGAGCCCGAGTAGTTGTGCCAAGCTACGGTAGAGTCGCGATATCAATGAAGCCCGAAGCCCTCGACAATCTGAGCAGATATGTCTGGAACGTTGACCCATTATTGGCCATGACTGACTAGCTGGCTCTGTAAAGAGGTCGCGAGCTGGCGTCCCTCGAGCCTCGTTGGTGTCAAAGAATGCTCTCTTCTGCCCTAAATATTTATTTCAGGCTGGGTGGCTTTGGCTGCGGCAGCGAACCTGGTCCTCTGTTATGATCAACTGGTTGTTCTACTGTTAGATATAAAGGAGCATGTGAAACAGGCTTGCTAGGCTAATAAACGAGCTCGTGAGACCGGCCACTCCAAGTTCACTGGTATCCTCAACCGCAATAACGTCCAACACGCCGCCATAGATCCTGAAACAAACTTGTCATAGTCACAGTCAGTCAAATTCTTCTTCGAGCCTCTCGATGATGGACTCCGCATGGCAATCCATGAAGAACTAGGGCAAAGTCAGACGCCAGACCTCACAATGATACATAACAAGGTCGGTTGGATTGGCAACCCAAGCTCTGATATCTGGGCTACACTATCATTAACACAGCCAGGGGAACAGACCCAGAATAGGCCAGCTACCCCCGATGCCACGTATTGGGGAACGTCGTCAGATAGCCCGGGACCCCGGGAGAGGCTTGGGGTAGTCTTCTCTGTTCACATGTCGCAGATGCTCTGTCGAGCAAACTCCAGTATCAGCTTCGCAGACATGGCAGTATCGAAACTGTGAACATCCTCCAGAGTCCACCGCCATGCGTAAAATGAAGCTCAGGGCTCTTACTACGCCCGCCATTTATATATCTCACCATATCCCTCTTATATGCAGAACCTTCAAATTCACAACGGAGTTGGCGTTATGACTCGGCTTACATGACCAACACAGGAGCGACTCAGGGTATATGGTGATCAAAGGTTAGCATGCTGCCAGACATAGTGTTCGCTCTCTATCGTTGACCTCGAAACTGGATTGGGCTGCTCGAAGCTCGTATTAAAGGGGATTCTCGTGGAGCACTGAATGCGTGGCTTAACTTGAGCTGATCGCAGGCGCTGCAGCAGACTAGTCCAGGCATCCAATAACTCGTCGTAGATACTGAAAAGTATTCTAAATCTTGTCCGAAGCTGGTTAGAAAGATTAATGCAAACGATAGTTCAGTTCGCACAACGCTATGTCCCACTATACAATGGAGTATAATAAGCGCGTTGACATTTTCTGCTAAGTCGAAGCGCAAAGTCAAGTGCGATATTATCGAAAGGAACACGTCCCGGTGACGATACGGAGACCGCTCGGGGCGATGAACAAGACTTCCGGGCCAAGATCGGTGATATGGTGGCATGGATTTACCAGTGCTTAACTCTCCCTTCACGACGAGGCCCAAGATGATTCTTCCTAAGATCTAAGGGCTATCTTTCTCACCTATCCGAGGCATCTGGCGTTGTCGGCCTCGACGGACATAGGAGAGACGTGAGCGACAAGCGATGGGTAGAGATTTCGGGGGTAACCCTAACCCTAACCCGAACCCTGAGTTTGCAGACAAACAAACAGATGACCAGGGAGACATGAGAGCGAGTATGACGACGAGAACAGTGATCTAACACCCTAGATTTCCAGGCGAACAGGGATTTGACCATGGATTCAAGGTGAACCATTGCCGGGCTGGCCTATCCTGTTGACACATCATAGACCAGGATGCAAGCGTATCCACCCGACTTAGACTAAGTTCTGGAAAGTGGCCATAATCACACCCATGATTATATGCGCCCTCTCTAGCCAGCGTTGTCTTACACCAGCAGCCATTTCCACTACATCGCTCATCAAACAGAGATATGATGACTTACACAAGCTTCAGAGACTTTGGATCTCGCCCGCGTTGCCTAGCTAAAAAAACAGACGATTCACGATTTCCATTACTCAAATCCACTCAGTCTCTCCTCGTTCGTTAACTGTGGTACATGGTTCTATTAAAGACGACAACGCCACCAACACAACCGCAACTTGCACTAACAAATAGGAGAGAAAATCTTCCGCAAAAAGTTAAGATAATTCCAGCACCACTAAACGTGCACGATCTCCGTATTCTTTCTGCAGGGGACGATTTAATCTTCCTTATCCCTGCCCTGCGACGATAGTCTATTAGTCTATAAAGTCCTATCTACAGGCCCAGACTCCCTTGAATTTACACTCGAATCTACCCACGGCGTCACAGTAGGTCATGAGGAAACATAGGACCATCATTCATAAGGAGAAGGACACCAGCCAACAGGGACACATTGATAGAACCTTCACGGATGGGATCGAGACTAACGAGGCCAACGCCAACCAAAACGCCAAATATGATCAACAGGACACACCCGAAACGCGAGTGATAGAGAATGTCATATATTACCTATGCGTCCGGGAAGCATGCCAGTCGGGAGGTGGAAGTTTGGGGTCACGAGAGGGACAAGATGCAATACTATGTCTAAGATAATCAAGAATCCCAGCATCTATATATTCATCGTATCTTTATCACACCTCGCAACGCCCTCAGCCGTCACTCGAACTGACCGCATCGTCTTCTGGCATCAGCATCACCCGTCGGTTGCTCGAAGGTGAGTTAAGATCAGTCCCAAGATACGTCGTAGTCCCCCGCTAGATACTATTCAAGTGTCTTACGTACATACATTGCCCAGAGGGCCCGCCTTTGCCAAGCAACCAGCTTCAAATACCCAGAGAATCTCGGAGACGAATATTCATTTCGAGCCTGCCAGTACGATATGATAATCGTGGAGGGTAGGTGCTATAAGTAGTTATGGAAGGGCATTGGTTTACCTGAATCCGCGACTTGATATCCAAATCATCTTGCCTACATCTTTCTCTTTCTGTTTCTGTCCGTCTCTCGGCCTCTTTTCATCCTTTTTGCCCCTAGAATCATAGCATTTCCTACGGTAGCTCGCCTTCTTTCCTCTTCTAGCAATGCCACTCATTAAGCAGACAATAGGCATCCTCTGCTTTCCAATCCTCCTTCGACTTCCACATGCCATTCCATGTCTTACCTCTAGCTCAGCTTATTTATCTTAGACGATATGATATGCCAGGGACTAACGGCAGGTCCCGGTTCTTAATCACGGTATCTTTCCCGCCTGTGGGCACCACGGGTTCATCCTTTGATGACGAGATAGCCTAGACTCAACTTTGGGCTTCTTATCCCGATGTATGCAGAACTTAAACACTAGACCGTTTCTCTAGTCCTATCTGTCTACTATAATAGAGATAAACGTGAGCGCTGGATCGAGGGCTCGACTGGATCTGATGTTGTGAGTTGGCTTGTCTCTCGGGGATTGCTCAAAGAAACCCTCCGACTTTCGGAAGCAACGTGCGCCATCTCCCGTGTAGACATTGAACTGACCTCGAAGCTACACAACGTCAACATAACAGCGGCGCAGCAAATCGATATGCTCTCGTGCGATCTCGTGCGAGCGCAGCCGTGGTTTGGTACCAGTGCCCGTCACGCGGGAAAAAGAAAGGTTCGTAGTAAATTATGATCTGAGCAGAAGCAGGAAATGAGAGCTGTGGGAGGATGCTATGGGTGTATGGTGTGATTGCAGAGGACGAGGGACGGACTTATCGCTACATCCATCTCGGTAAGGTCAATCTTGGGTTCGGTCGTCACTCATGGGCTCATATAATGATATGATTTGTCTTTACTAGGCCAGGGGATCCTGCACGTAGTTATTAAAGGGATTTACAATGATAAGAAATGGAGGTTCCGTTCGGATTATAGTCAGGTGACGGGGAAAAGGCTAGATGTAGATGATGGGAGGCAAGAAGATAGACTGAGATAGATCAGAGAAAAGAAAGTTATATTTCAAGACTAAAGAAGTAAACGTTGGCGGATTAAGGCTATAGAGAATAGAAGATGGATGGTTCGAGGCATAATTAGAAGAAAGAATGTAGATTAGCTAGTCAAAAGCGCCATAGTGTCTCTGGCTATGAGGATATGCCTTGAAACCTGTGACTACTATTGCAAAGTGCACCTAGTTTCTATCCACCCTATCGTCGTAACTCATGATCGGCTTTATTTTCATACTATGAGTCTGTGAGCTGTTTATCGGCTATATCGGTTATATCGTGGTGGATAGTTGCGACTCAAGGATTCTTAGAAGAAACGGAAATCCCTACTATCTTGGGGTCAAATTGAATGGGCAGTGTTATTAAAACAAGCCTAGACGCAACGCCAGGGCTAGATAGCTGCGTGCCAAGGGCCTAACTCACACAAGCTAAAATATAAAGCAGTGAAGGCTGGCGATTCGTGACGGTAGGTAACCATAGGATATATCTGAGCTGCTGGAAAACTCCGTTATCGACCGAGTATCGAATAGAGAACCTAGGCACCCACTTCACCATTCCATCACGGGGAATTGTGCTTGTCTCTTAGCGTAATGATCGGAAAGGAGGAAGTACTTGGTGCAAAAGACCCCTGACACTAGAGTGGCCGCTTCCATGGAGATCATCGGCACAAATACAACAAGACGTATATGAAGCCAGAATTTAGTATGCCACGAAGCCAAGCCCTCATTAAGCCCCACGGTTTGACTATCCCCACTATAAAGTGGCAAGCCGGGCCGGGGCTCATCTTCTCGTCTGATGAGGCCTTAGAAGGGGATCTCTCATAATAGCAGTGTCAGAGGTGCAAGAGGGCACGAATATAATACGATGCCAAACTAAGCTTTGACTTTATCCCGGTGTAAGCCCGGGATAATTCGGGCATATCGCAGCGCCTGCTACCGAATATCGCTTGACGAGCAATACTGGCTCCGTAACGACCGGCGTTAGCAAGTCAAGGTTGATTTGAAGGCAATTAGAATAACCAGACTCTTCCTAAGCTTCCCTCCTCTTCCCAAGCAATCACTCCAAGGCCAATTTCGTCGCTTGACCCACCCACAGCAGTATCCTCGGGAACGCGGAAGAGATCTAGAAGCGGTTATCATAGCTAAGGGCATAATTGGCTTTCTAGAGGCATATGGTTAAGAGAGGACGGCATATATTGATGGTCCCAAACTTGAGACGAGCCTAGAGTGTAGGGAAGGTAGTGATGCTGCCGATCGATGTCTCTCAATAAAGATACCGCCTCTGAGTCAGCCACCACCTGTCTTAGAATAAAGTGCCGTAGGTGAGAATAGTGGGGTTAAAGATGGCCGTGGTCGAAACTTGAATATCGAGTTCTATTGCCCGTGGTATTGACTTTCTGAAAGGGTCTTTCTCAGAGGTGGGCATATAGGTGCTGGCGAGCATTTGCGCAAAGCTGCTAAAGGCGGTGATGATAGTATGATAGCACGTCACGGTGTTGAGAAGTGTATCTTCGGTGCGGACAAAACCTAGTCCTCTATAAGAACCTCTCTTCCAATAAGAAATTATCGTTGGCCTGTTATGAACTGACGTCTGCAATACTAAAGCATGACGGCCGCTTAATTCCTTCCATCCCTATGTCCAACTCGTGGCTTATCTCTCGGTAATTGCGGAGTTTTTACTGATACACTTCACTGATATGATTGCTGCTGCTGCATGAGAATATGCGGTCGTGGTGGTTCTGGCCTGTCAGATCACGAAACGCTTTTGTGTATGATTATCGTGACGCGGCCACATTGTTAGCTTGGCGCTGAGAAGACATCAGGCCCCCACAAGTAGCAAGACAATCTTGCAATGAGTTGATTCTGGCGAATTATACATTTCTATGATAGTGAAATAAGGTATGAGATTAACAGCACTTCCAAGGAGAAAAAGGTCGTGAACAACGGAATCATAAATTCGCACGTTGCATTTCGATTAACGAGCCGTCTTAGCATATCTTGTGCAATCAAAAATGGAGCAAGTGAGTAGTTTCCCGAAAAGATCATAGTTCCAGTTCAATTTGGGGATAGAGCCTCCTGTTGAGGTCCAGAGTCTAGAGTCGGCGTAGGCCGAGGGGCTTCTTAGCGAGAAGCGTACTTGTTCTAGTCGTAGCTTGTCATGACAGAACAATGAAACCGAGCTACCTGCTTGCCTCAAGACTTTTCCTAATTTGCCAAGTGTACCTACAGCGAGTTTGGTGCCAAGGCCAACGGAGCGATCGACTTTGGTATCAACCTGTGTCTGCTTGTTCTGTCTCATGGATCTAAAGTGGTCTATGTTCCTCTGGAAGGCTGTGGCAACTGAAACCGTTATAGAAATAATATATCTAGTCTTTACTTCTATGTGAGGATATAGCCTGATTGGGGCCGCAGTTGAGATGTGTATGTCCTGACTCGCACCGTTGACGCCCTTATCGTGCCATATATTGAGATAAGCTCGCTGACATTGTCGGGCTTTCCGGCTAGTTGCTTTGCCGCAAAGATCTTGTGGTATGACACGGACTCGACATCCATCGCTTGGCAGGTATCTATGATAGCTTTACGACTGTGGGCGACGAGTATAACAGTATGGACGCCTCGCTCATGTCAGCCTCTTCGAGCGGCTGCCACTCCGCCATGGCGGCGCCGTGACCAGCAATAGTGAGGGCACAGTCGTGCTGTGAAGCTGCGACTATACTAACGCGTCTAGGAGATGAATTTCTTGATTTTTTCCTATCCTAAGTAATAGAAAGGTTTGCGCCTCTAAGACATAGATTATTAGATAACCGGCCAAGCAGCGAGAGGTTAAGGAGAAACCGCACCTTGCTGCCTTTTTCTGTGTTACTAACGCACCACCGTAGCTATAGTTTTCGTATAGGTTTCTGTCGCTAGTATTTATTAATTAGTGCTTTTCGAAAATATACTTGACTATTCGTAATAATATGGTAGGCTTGCCTATGCCAAATCAATAACTTCCTTCCTTTACTAATTCCACTATTCCATTTTTATCAACCGCTCTGGAGTCTTGGCTTCTCTGATATGAAGCTCAATTTTATCTTCGGCAAGGCAAAAGCCTATCGGGTCTAGCGCAATTCACGGTGAGACGATTAGAAGCTAAGAAATTCTCGTCTGAAGGATCAATCTATGGAACCACTCGCACTTCCTAGAAAAGCACTCTATAAATCTATGGAAGCACTCTAGGAGATCCATAGAGGTACTCTATAGAAATATTAAAGTATTTTACGAAGATATAAAAGTACTCCATAGGTACTAGAAATACACCCTAACCTAAGCAGTCTATAGAACCTATGGAATCACTCCCTTTTAAAGCACGGCATAAGTTAACTCTATAGAATCTATAGAGGAACACTATAGAGTTGCTCCATAGAATCACTGGCTAAATTAGTACTCTATGAGGCTGCTCCATAGGAACACTCCATAGAACCACCCTATAGAATCACTCGTCATAGAATTACTCCGCAATATCAGTCGATAGAATCAATCTATAGGACACTCTCTACTATAGTAAAGGCGAGATCTTTATTAGCAACGCTAGAGGGGTGACTTTGCCGATTATCTATTCGGGTCCGAAATCTTAAGAAGCGAAGTCGATAGCAAATATATACACCAAATAATCAATTCCAAGCAACGCAAGATCTATAGTTTCAAATCATCTAGAAAAACCATGAGCATAGACATAGTTCATGTCGAGTATAGCTCCTACTATTATCGCCACTCGTCAGTATATCAGCTATTATTTATATAACTACAGATCTTTGCAGAGGGCAGATCGCATAACTTATCGAGAGGCGCATTATTCTAACGCTCTGGCTCGTAGACGTCAGACATAGCAAAGGCCTAGATCGATGCAGTGCACTATAAGAAACGGCCCGATTACTCACGTAGTATAGAGGTATCTTAGATACGTAGTATACGCACTTCGAGGTAATAGAGCACGGTGTACTACCGGGGAATTGAGAGTTAATAACATATAGAATAAGAAGCTAGGGTCTCGCACGTCAGTTAATATTCGCAACCATCGTCTCGAGACCGCGGTGAGACATTATGCTAAATACCTATTCCAGTCCGACCCAACGGCCCGGTCAAATCAAGGTCTTAGAGTTAAGGATTAATCCTCTGCTCTAGAAATAGAGGATTCTGTTGCCTCGCGGTGTTCTCTACATAGGTAGTAATTATATGGCTTTTTATGAACCTTAAAGCAGCTCATTCGAGACACGTAGCGAATAAGATTTACTAGAAGGCACGATAGCGAGATCAGCACCCTTAGCTACCGCTTAATTTAATCTAACCTAGGGAAATTCTTCAAGGCTCGATTACTACCTTAATAATAACAGAACTCCTCTTCCAGATCGCAGATCCATAAGATCGAGCTAGCACAATCTCCTTCCAGGCTCGTCTAGACACTATCGCTGCTGATGCTATAAAAGTAATACCTAGTCGGGAACTGCGGTTCATTATTAATTAGGATCTTCAGATGCGGATTCCAGCAGTAACGGTTATTCGAGATAGCTTCCAAATTCTCGGGCCATCTTATTCCAAGACGTCAATGCTTTCGCTTTGTTCAGACAATACCGTCCGAAAAGCACGCGCGAGATTATACACTCGCACTATACTAGTGATTTATTGTATCGCTTGGCCGACCTCTAGTTCTATATCTCAGCGAGGCCTACCGCAGCTAGGGACTTGGTTAATTCGATCATATGTTGCTCTATGCTTATATCACGAGGTATTGCCATGGATCCAACGCCTTTATAGTATCTTATGCCTGGACCAGGTACTGTAAGTTATTAGGTGAATCGCCCGTCGTTCACCGTCTGACATAGTATTATTCCCTGCTTGCCATATCTGCCTGAGACTTATCGCTAGTGATATTTGAGGAGTACTTCGAGTTCAATAGTGCAATACCCGGAGACAGTTGCAGTTCCGCAGTTGTCGGGCGTTAATCCAGGCTACCCTAGACCATCCGATAAAGCCACCATACGAGCCGAAGATTACAAGGCACGCGACGGTGGCGTGTGATAAGAATGACGGCGGTAGAGTCTTTAAATTAATTCAGTATGAGCGTTTAATGAAACCTCCGAATCTAATACTGCTACCCTTTTGGTCTAATTATGCGATGGCCGTAAAAGAGATCCGAGCAATCTAATAACGCAGTAGAGCATCTTCTCGTCCCCAAAGCGATTTATTTGCGTCTATTACTAGCGATAGGGGATAATATAACTGTATTAAAGTCCTTCTCTTCCTCTTCAGGTCTCATAGGCGAAATCTAATTATATGGTCGCCCAGGCCGGCACGCGAATAGTTACTACTACACAGCCGACTTAGACAGAAAATTATATAATATTAATAAGTCATCGCTTATTCATGCTACGACAGGTCACAAGAGTACGCATCATAGCCGGATTGAGGACGCCTATAATTAGAGGAGAACATACTCGGGTTAACGCGGATCTATTATCGTCGCTATATCGACTCTTCTTATCTCAAATCTCTGATAATTCTTGAAAGGCATCTTGTCTTCTTTTTGTTCTTTTTATTCTCCAACTCGTCCTTTTCATTAGTGAGCCGCGTACCCCGCGCTCTCTTTGCTACGCTCCTCTAATACGATAGAGGGGCGCTTCAAGCTTGCGCCTTCTTCCATCTTACCTTTCCCCCGATAAAACTAATACGCTCCTGCCCAACGCGCGCTTCGAATCTCATAGCTTTGCATGTGACGAACATTTTTTTTCTAGCTATGCACGTGATAAGCACTTCCTCCTGACTCTGCACGTGATGAGCACCTCTTGCTCGACACGTGTTGAGCACTTCCAGCGACATGTTGGTTCTCGACGTAAAGGATCAAGACATTATGCGCTATTGCCGTGAGGCGTGAATTGTTTTATATCGGAGAACTCAATAGCTTCCCAAAGTCTCTGCCACCCGAGCACACGGCATTTACTAGACGGCGCATTCCCTCGGACAGAATTAATTACGAGTAGATTCAAGTATGTGAGAACCCGACCGTCTTCTAGAATACACCATAGCTAAGTCTCTTATTCTGCACGTCTTTTAAATCTTACGATATAACTTCGAATCACCATCAATGCCACTAAGATAAGTATAGACCAGACCTCGGCCATCGCTAACTATCTTACTACCTAGAGCTTGGATTCCTTTGAGCATAGCATCATTAGCAGCAGGCTTCCACATAGATCTAAGACAACTCGGACTCGTGCTAGTCAAGGATGGGACAACAAAATAAGACAATGCTGCTAACTGGGCCCATCCATTGGTTTGACGCGAGATATGGCCACAAGAACCAAGGCGGCAAAGCAAGAGACGGAAGAGTACTCTCGCTCCCCCTTAATAATAATATCGGCGACGAAAACATTTACTCTATAGTTTTTCCGAAGCATCCACAAGCTCTGCAAGTGTGGGTATGACAGCTCCGCAAGCGATAGGCCATGATTTTTGCGTCATCCCAGTCGGTTCAATAGTACAACTAGGCTCCCACGGTTACCTATACCATCAATTGGCCGGCAGGACCTGCAAGGAGCTCACGAACCTAAAACTCAAGAGGCAGTAAAATAAGAACTCTCATCTCACGAGTCAGTCGTAACTATCGCAACTAGCTAGGCTTGCCCATAAATACCCTCCGCGCCGTCTCGCATGATCACATCAGCTTAGATATCTTTTACGAGTCTGCTTCTAGTAGAGAGACTCCTAGGGACATCTAAGAGCGCCCAAAACAATCATCCAGCCGCATCGTCATCAAATTCAGTAGCTAGACGTTATCGTGGATATCCAAAACCTAAACAGGTGCAATTCCAAGTCCAATCGAGATTACCGCGGTATATTTTTATCCCGTGAAACATCTATGCTTGCTACTCCTCTTTCTCGCCGAAATGATTGATTCTTGTTCGACACTGGAAAGTCAGACCTACTGAAAGAGGTACTATATGATCTGTGTTAGTGAGGTATCAAAGGCCGATGCCAGATTCAGTCGGTATTTCTTACTTAAAAGAAGAGCGACTTCTCAAACAGTAATGACCTGGCATATTGACTATAATGGATCGAAGACGAGCCCTTCAATTTTACTGCTGCGCGGGACATGGCCAAGGCCATCGCCGAGCTGGTGTCTTGCCCACGTCCCTGCTATGCCTCGCATCTCCTCTTTTACTATTAGCACCATCAAGGAGACGAGGATATGGACGCCATCAGGGTAGAGGCTGGCATAACTATTTTGACATGATTCTAGCATAATGTCTGAAGGGTGTACGTCTGTAAGACCTAGGCGATAGCAGTAGAACAATCGATCAGTCATACACTCTCAACCATAGAAATCTATGATAGCCCTCTACTTGGAACTATTTGCGAGGGCAGATGCTTGTAAGAGGAGCTGGCTTTGAGGATAGATTTGATGGTTTAATAACTCCGTAGTTACTCCTATAGCAGAGTCAGTGATGAGCGAGCATTCTGCGACAGGTCTCAATCTTTCCGAGGTCCTTGACCAAGCCTCAGGCAGCATCGACGTCGGGCGTTTACTAGTGATTCCATTTGCTCATCAGAATTCAACTTGAGCTAGCCTAGCTGCGGTTAAATGTAGGTACCCATGTCAGCGAGAATAGACGATTGCCAAGAACAGGCATAACCTAAACCTCTAGCCTGAATCCCTTTAATAAAACCCTGCCTCTGCAACTACCCACGACGAAGGCCAACTATGCAGCGCATCGTGTCGTTGAGCCTCTTGATGCCAAGAAGGCAATAAATTAATCCTGAGAAGACCTCTGCCTGAGATCCAACGAGTAGAACGAAAGGGCGTAACTCACGCCATAAGAGAGACCGCAATAGATCTGTACCGCCACTGCTGAATCTGGGGCTAGTTACCGGTTTGAGTACTAGTATCTACTGGTAGATACTCGTAAGGAGTCCGCTTTGTTTTGGTACTAATTCCGCAGGCTCATATATTGTGCTTCTACTCTTCGAGATTGCCACGGCGACAGAGGTGCCTATGGCAGTACAAGCCCTCATTTCGCCATTTTGGTCGGACGTATCCCAGACGAACCGGCCTCTTACTCTCCTAGTCCTCAAGCTATACCACCATACCGAGGATGATATCACCGACAGCCTCCATAAGCTTATTCACTAGAGTATATTATTTCAGCTCTACATTTAATCAAAAACGAGTGCGATTACTCGGAGACCTTACGAACTCATTGATCCATACTGGGTCTGGGAGGAGCGAAACCGCATGATAGGAAGTTGCCGTTGCGGTAAATCACCAGCTCCTTCGCCAGTCGGGGAGATTCCGACTAAAGATATTAATATACTTCTTTTCAAGCGGCAGACTTGCGTTACGTGCATTAAGTGCAATGCATAAAATATCGTGTACGAGTTTTTGCATGTGAAAGCAAGCATCGCGAGAGCGCCTTTTGGCTAATCCGTAGTAAGTCTTTGGAATTAATTATATGCTTACCCATGGTGAATCTGGGTTATTAAACGCTTGCCACTATTTGAAAGCTAGCGACGAGTGTGATTGGGGAGATTCGATACCGATGAATTAGTTCTAGCCGCTGACCCCGTTTTCTTATCCGTCTGGAGGATACTGTTGGCTAATACCCAAGTCGTGTTTTTCCTCTGCTAGATCAAGCGAGGCACGTCTTTCTCGAAGTGGACGTTAAGATGAGTCGATCCTTGGACAAAGAATGCATCCCTTGAAAAGTCGCGCTGGCAATATCAGCCCGGCCTTCTTCCACATCACCATCAAGATGCAATACCTCGCCACTCTGCTCATTCTAACCACCACTGCCATGGCCCCATAAAGCCAGCCGCTCAGGCGGCAGGGCGTATCAGACTGAAACGGAAAGATATCTCCGCGGCTATTGCCAGAGAAAACGATTTAATAGACGGCGTGTGCGGAATACCAAGCGCAAAGACGGCAGATAGAAATTCACTTTATTCAAAGAGCTCAGTATTCGGCTTGAACTATTCATTTTATCCGCAACGCCTCTTCCCATAAAGAAGATTTCAGAATAATTCTGCAGTCTTCTGAGTTGAGATAGCTAAATTTCCCTGAGGCGAACTGCGAGTTAGATAGGAGGAAGAAATAAGTGCTAACGAACCCGTCACCGACGGGCCGATGGGCCGTCTGGCTGGAGATGTTGCTAATCACCTGTGTCTCCTGGAGCACCACCACTTGGGCTGAGGCAGACCATGCTATGATGGGTCAACCGTGTATATAACGTAAAGGGGATGAAGGCTCTGCAACTGTGATCAAAGTCAATTACACGCGCCTAACTCAACGCTCGAATTCTAGATATTCCCAAAGCTTCGTCCAACGGCTCGTAGAAGCCCGCCAGGTCCAACTGTATCAACTGCTCGTTGCTCTCAGAGCCAAGGTGCTTCCACAGCAATCGCAAAGATTAATAAGAAAGCCGACTAATTCACCTTTATATCCTCTCCTTAGTCGGCGTTTTCTGCAGCATTTACATGATCAACCTCACGCAGAACGAATATAACGATATCATAGAGCAACACTGATTGATTTGCTGAGGGCCCACGTTGAAGAGCAGCAACTGCAAGGCTCTACTGCAACCATAATGGAGTTCAATATGCAGATAACCCGACGCTAATGTCGATCAGAAATGGCAGATGCACTGAGAATTATGCGGTTGGCAATATCTGTCGCCGATAAGAGGCCTGGCAAGTTCTTCTCTTGAGCGGCCTTGACTTGTTCTCTATGTCATAGTGAGGAAAGTTAGCCTTTCTAAACGCCAAGTATAGACTCGCTGCGGGAAACTAGTCGCTTCGAGTCTGCTTCCACGGTCAGAAAATAAGGCCATCCTGCTGCAACTAATGTTTATATATAATATTCTTAGCTAATAACTAAGCCCTTGTTACAGGGTCTGATTTTTTAGCCCTTTAAGTCGCCTCGAGCAGTTTCAAAGACCAGAGGTGTCTCTTCGAATTAACTACCCTGATTGCACTCTAAAGTCTTCTCCCGCAGAGCTTTGGACTTATTATAAGAGTTTCTGCTTTCTCAAGTTCGTACTAAGCGATAGTTTCTCCTGTTCTTTAATAATGCGGCTTCTTTCTATGGCCGTTTCTTAGGAAACTATATTATAAATAAATCTTTCGCTTATTAGTCAAGTGATATTACTTGTAAGTGGTCTGTATGTCACAGAAGTTATACTACCGACGATCCCTCACTATCACCACCGAGGATATCTTATTATTACTTTCACCCACATAAACGCTGGATAGAAGAAGCTTAGCACAAACACGTCAACCAAGCCAATAGCCAGCTAGTCGATCCTCTGCCAGGAAGTAGTTCGAGAGATACCAAACAGACAACTACAACCGACTTCAATAGTTACAGGTACAATATCAACAGCTACAATATCGACAACCACCTCAGACTAAAGGTTCTCAGCCGCTCCACTCCCTCGCCAACCCCGAGCCAAACGCCAGCGCAAGCTGCGTATTCGGATCCGGCAAGATCCTCGACGCAAAACAGTGCGCGTTAAAGAACCGCGTCGTCTCCAGCACAAAGAAGCGCCCCGCAGGCGAGCACTCAGAAACCCCAATATCAAACCGGCCTCCGATCCTCAGCGACTCAAAAGCCGTGGCAGCGTTGGCCTTCTTGCGCAGCCGCGCAATCTGGTGCCGCGCAAAGGCGTACAGCTCCTCGCGCCTGGCGCGCTGGGCGGCTGCGTCGGGCGACGCCCAGGAGAAGTTATCATCCTGCAGCGAGCGCACGACGAGGGCCCTATTGTCTATAAAGGTCGATAGCGTAGCGGCCACGACGGTGTCGCCGCAGATAAAGACGCGGAACTCGCCAAAGGAGCGCAGGGTGTCGACGTACTCCATGTGAAAGTAGCGCGCGTTTGCCTCGCCCCTTTCCCGGCTTCTCTTCTGGCGCTCGGCGCCCGTGTAGGTGACGTAGATGACGACGCGGGGCGCGTCGAGGGCGTCGATGCGGTCCTTGAGCACGCCGGACTCGACCTGGGCGAGGAGGGAGGCAAAGAGGTGGTGCTCTCGGCGCAGAGGATGGTGGCCAGGTCCTGGTGGACGTAGGCTTCGCTGCCGTCCTCGACAGAGACAAAGGCGGCTCCGAGGGTGTCTTGCAGCTTCTCGAGGCGGTCGATGGAGAAGAAGCGGAGGTGCGACGAGGGGTTGCTCCGGTCGACGGTGTCGGGGCAGACGGGGATAGAGAGGAGAGAGGCGTCGGGGTCTGCAATGTCTGGCACCGTGGGGATGCCGCACCAGATGATGTGTGTCTTGTCTGGGACAGCATCATCACCACCAGCATCATCGTCGCCGTCCATGGTCGGATTGTCAACGCCGCCTGCTTCGAGAGCCTGCATGGCCTGCTGCACATCGCGCCTCTGCCACTGCATCGACTTGCTCACGCCGCGCTTCTCCGAGTTGATGCGCTCCCCTCTGGCGCGCACGAGGGCCTCGCGGACAGGGTCCCATTGGTGGTGCTGGGTCGTCAGCTTCACGAGCTCGAGCCAACAGTCGCGGGAGTCGGTGTTGAAGAAGTCGTCGAGTTCGGAGATGTCCAGAGAGAGGTTGTTGACCACTCGCCGCTTGTACTTGTGGACCTGCTCTTCCTTGGAGGGCGCCATGTGTAGAGATATGTCGGTTGGGCTGGGGTTGGGATGTGGATGTAATGTGACTGTCTAGTGGAGTGAGTGACCATGGACCTTGGACTGAGCTGGACTGGGGATCTCTGGGAGACGCCAAGTAATGAGACATTGTCTTGGCTTAATATGGCAAGAAGGAAGTACAGAATTCACTATTGAATTACGAATTTCTCGAGGTAGTGGGTATGATTAGCTCGGGGATATAGCGTGGTCGGTCTCCCTCAGCTATAGCAGGTCTTACCCTATATCAGATTAATTACCAACACCAAGACACGCAGCGCACAACGCACGCGTAGAGTACCCAAGAGATTACTAAGACACAAGCACGGCGAATTTGTCCCTTATTATAGCTCTTGGGCTAGTGGTGTTAAAGTACACCAAGCCTCGGAAGAATTACACGGGCCAGTCGGCAAAACCACGGGTAGAATAGATCTAGATTAGGAGAATGCCAGTCACTACTGAGATCAGAGACTGGATATGGCAGAGCCTCAGAGTGATAATGATAACAACGGTTCACGATCGAGAAGTGCTGCTAGATAAAGGTAATTCCGATAACACGGAGCTTTGTCTCCGATGGCCAGGTGCACATGGCACGTGACTGCGGGTGTCCCAACTTGTAACTGTGGGTGGATGACTAAGCCCCGCTCTTGTTGACTTGACAACCACGACTTCATCAAAACACACACTCCAAGCACGCACACAGCACAACCCGACTCATGCTCATCGCCCAGCCAAGACAATGTCAATATCGCTAGAGCAGAGAATTGAATCGTGGCTACAAGATACTGAACGTCAATTAACACCGCCTCACCAACCCAGCCGTGCCCATCTCCCCAAGATCACCCAACCCTGTGCAAAGCGACGTCGATTGAACCCTCCAACCCCCGAGACGTCGCGGAGCAGTAGCAGTATCCATCGCAACATGGCCTCAGGCCTCAGCCCTGGAAAACGCAGTCACGACGACCACGGCGATGCATCCCAGGAGACACCGCGCGCATCCGGAAGGAGAACCAAGACGCCCAGGAGCGAGTCAGACTATTCCCTCTCATCCGCACAGTCACACTCTCAAGCCTCAGAGAGATCCGGATACTCCTCGCCGTCAAAGCAGCTCCGCGACCTCGAACGGGATGCCAGGGGCGTTGTGCCACGGGAGCTGAGCACCTTTCGCCACAAGCCAGCCTCCCTGGAAGCCCTGCTGGACCAGATCGACCTCGTCTCAACGGGCATCGGGATCCTGCCGGCTGCGCAGCGTGCCGTGTTTGATCAGCTGGACGGGGACATCTACAGCGACTTCAAGTGGGCGCGCATCCAGGGCGTCAGCGCCGTGTACTTTTCAGATCAGCGCCACGAGCTTGGAAGCACGCCTCCCCCCGAGACTGTCCACAGGATCCTCGACCAGGCCGCGTTTTGCAACAGCAAAGACTGCTCAGAGGCAGACTGGAACGTCGAGGTTCACCACCGCGTTCTCGAAGCAGCTCTGAGGCCCCTGCACGGCTGCTGGACAGATCAGCTGGTCGATTTCAGACTCTGGTGAGTGCTTTTTCCTGTCAACCGTCTCACTTGCTAACTATTGCGTCTTCAGCACCACTGCATCGATAATCGCCGAGTACCACGTGCCTGCATCAGCGTCCAAAAAGGTCGATTTCTGCATGTATATTGATCCGCGATGCGAGCAGGACCAGCCTCAGGCCTCGCAGGTCATGGACGCTCTTCGAGACGTCTTGCCGCTCGGCATGTTCAACCACACCCTCACAAACCCCCTCCGCGACAAACCCATCGCCGTCAGCATCGAGACTAAGAAGACAGGCGAGGGCTGGGAGAACGCGCGGCTGCAGATGGAGGTGTGGATGGCTGCGCACTGGCAGTTCCTCCAACGCCTGCTGGAGCTGAGACACGGTGCAGCAGACAAACTGTCCATGATGGAGCACCAGCAGCAGCAGCAAGCGAGTGGTGGTGATCCAGAGGCGAGTGTCCGACTGCCCGACTTCCTACCGGGCATCATCATCCAAGGGCATGACTGGCACCTTGTCATCACGACACGCGAGGGAGAAAAGACTATTTTCTGGCAGAAGAAGCCTTTCGGGAATACGTCCAGCTCAAAGGGGATATACTCCATCATCTGCAACCTGCAGCTCCTGCAGCAGTGGGCACGGGTTGAGTACTGGACGTGGCTGCGGACGTTGTTACTAGAGTGGCCGCGGCATAACGGGAAGCTGATTGTTTAGGTATGTTGAGTTTTCAGGGAGCGGGAGTGTTTTTTTAGCGATATGTACTTGGATACCCTTTATGTAGTTTCTTTTATTACAGAGTTTTGCTTGATCGTGATCTTGTCTAACACGGTTGAGCTTGAACGATTCTGTCACTCAATCTGTCTGCTGCTCCTCAGGTGAAGGTTACATGGCTCACCGCACGGCTGGAATACTAAGTACTTTGCAGCACTTGTGTAATCAGCCAGACCATCACACGACATGCCTAGATCACCTGGAGGATTATTTTAAGGGCCCTCTTTGCCGCGGAGAACTTGATCGAGCTCCTAGGTAACGGTGCGTCTCTGCCGGGGCGCGTAGTCGGTATGGTTAACTGACATAGCTGGTTACTGTCCAAGGACCTGGCCATGTAGGGGACTTTGAGGATGTGGTTGTTTTAGCACGCTTCATCGTGTCGGCTCTCTTGAGCTTCGTCTGCTGCAATATCCTGTGAGTCGTCGTCAAGACATGGAGGGAGCAGAGCCATTGCTTGCGGAGAGTCTTGAAGCACTATGGCTAGGCAGATCTTGCTTGAAATATATTATCTAGAGCGTTGTCGTTATCTCTCAATGTGCCGTATCGATACCCGCTCGACGATATCCGGTCTGCGTCACGGATCAAATCAAAGAGTTCCTCGCCGTCGAGGTATATCGGCCTAGGTATCGCACCGTGGGTGTTAAAGCTGAGCTAATAAACCAGCCTGCTGAGAGACGATTATTCAGCCGTGGTATTAGAGCGGGACGGTAATAAGGGGCGTCTACTGCGCCCTCGCTAATAGCCCTCATGCTGCGAATCACGGCTCATAATAAGTAAATAACAACCTCAAGGGCACTATTTAATTCGACCGGATGCCCTAAGCACTATCCCTCACTATATCTCCCTCGCTTTTCCTTCTTACTTTTATTTTCCTCACTTTTATTTTCCTCACTTTTATTTTCCTTATTTCCATTTTCCTCATATTTATTCCTCACTTCGTTTTCCTTACTTCGCTTTCTAGTTAAGAGAGAATACGAGGATTTAGTAAGAGCATTGGTTTTCTATGCCCACTACAGGGGTGATATTTAATCCAAGATACGTGGCCACTTCTTATAGAATATTATTGAGGCATAAAAGCATGAAGCCTATAATTTTAACGAGCCGTTAGATAAACTAATAATATCTCCTCCTTACCACTCTAACGCAACCATCCTATATAAGATATTTACTTTTTATTCGCCCTACCTAGCTTCCCTTATCTGCTTCTTTACTTACTTTCGTCTGCCGAGCCCTAGGGCCGTACTTATAGAGAGCTAGATGTGTTTTTAAGCATAGGGTTGGCGCTCGGAAACTTTCTAGGCACGTGTAGCCTTCGTGCTTATAAGAAATGACGCTGACTTGAGCTCTTCTACCGTTATATCGGGCCCCTCGAGGGTAGTAACCTGGAAGTCGAGAATAATAGCGGCAGCCTTGATCTCCTTGGCTTAGGGGAACTTGATCCGGTGACCGATACCTTGAGGAGGGCTCAAGGATTATTAGTTTCCCTTTCTCTACCGTGAAGGCGATAATTAGGTGCGTTCCTCCTAGGTAACTCGGATTCTCGCGTAACTATTAGAATTTTATGGATTGCTGAGTCAGAGATAGCCTGATATATAAAGCGCAGGGCGTTGCTCCCTGACATTGTGTATGAAGCGGAGCCGATTCGAGATAACTACCTCTTCTAGGGTGATGCTACTGCTAAGGGCGAGAAACGGTCGAGTTCTAATATTTATATTCGAAATTACCTATCCTATTCGAGAATTTTATAACTTCTTTTTCTATCTTCTCGCTCACTTTGTCCTTCGCCCTACCTTTGATAGGGCCGGCTTATAAGCAAGAAACCCTCTCTACCTCGTATTCTAGCTCGAATTGCATGGCAAAGGTATCCTTGACTACCTTATAGTATAAGAAAACGCTAGAGCTGAACCCTGCCTATCTGAGTAAGTATAAAAGCTGTTTCGAGGTTATTATAGACTTTTATGATATCTTAGCTTCGCTTCTTGCGGCAATACTGAAGGCATCGGTAGTTTCAGAGATAGCTGGATTTGTGCATTACCCTAAGTCTCGAAGCCAGCTGGGAAATCTATCTCTAGGTCTTCGCGTGATCATAGTCATTACCCTTGACATTCTAGTCGCCGCGCCGATATTATCTGGATGATACCGGCGTTAAGGCCGGCGTTAGTAAGATTATCTACTTTGAAGGATATTAAGATCTGGATAGGATATGGGTGATATTGCCGAGTGGAGGAGGCTTAGCAAGCAGGCTGGCTTAAGTAAGGCGTGAGAGTAATATATTCGGTCTTATTTATCTCGGGTGACCAAGTAATATCCTAGGTACGTCAGAAGTAAGCTTTTTATGAGGTTATAATTAGAGGAAGTACGGTGGGTATCCTTTTAGAGGCTTGCGGTGAGGTGAAGCTATGATATAGGGTTAGTGAGAGTATCTATAACTGAGAGGTTGAGGGAACGCTAATAGACGAGAAGGTTATACGCTACTAAGTTAAGATCGTTATCTAGGTCGAAATAATATAGAGGCGTCGGATAAGTATACGGCGCTACCGAGATACGCCCTAGTCGGATCCGATATAGGTATAAGTTGGCCAAATAGGCTGGTACTATAGCAGAGGAGGTCTAGCGCTCATAGAGGCATCTTAAGATAAGCAGGAATGCGTGCAAAGATATTATTTCTTAGCGTTAGTAGATAGTGGAAGTGGAACATCGCAAGCCCTATCTTTATATAATACACGTAAGTAAGACCTAATGCTCCGGGGAAGCGTTACTTATGTTTGTAATTAGATTTCACTATCGTGATAGTTCATCCCCCGTAGATGCGGGATGATGATATTCTTGCAAAGTTAAGATATGCGGTATTAAGTATATGGCCTCGTGACGGCTTTGCCTTAGCTCCCTATTTTCTGCTTCCAGGTGATATAAGTAAGTGTGAGTCAGCGTCTAAACATTACAAATATATATAATTCTATAGAGCAGCCGTTCAAGGTCTCTTTAAACGCGGCCGACTACCATATACTAAGACATAGCGGAAGAAGTTGCAGGTTCGGGCTCTGTTAACTAATTGCCTCTATCTTCTTAATCTATCTTTAGCGACCTTGTAGCATTAGATCTACCTAAGGAAGTGGACCGAGAGCAGTTATTTATAGCGTACAGGCTAGGTGCTAAGAGGTAAGTGCTCTTGGTGCAGGGAAATCGTTCTTACTATTAATATTATCACCGGTCTGTGGGATATGAACGTTTGGGTGCTAGGTTTTGAGCATGAGGGCGATCTTACCTAGTTCGCGTCTGGGGGTGGAAGTTGAGCGGCCGGATCTGATCCTGACGGAAAGCTTGAGGGACGGGCTTGCTACTACTCGTCGTGACGAACTAATGATGCCCTAAGAGCACTAATCCGTACGACGGAGAGATCTTGGATATCCCGAGTCTTGTCCGCCGAGATCTAGACGATGCTAATAAGCCGTTCGTTGGTAGCTCTCTATTTCCCTCTTAAATAATATTATTAGGGGGACGAGGGCTAATCCGATCTAGATAAACGGCCGATGCTCGCCTGTCTTAGGCGGGCGTTAGCCGTGTGGTTATGCGCTATATCCTATTATCATGGCCTTAGTAGAGGTGCCTCGATATACCGCTATGGGCATACTCCGATAGAAACTTAAATCATATGGCTTCGAGACTATTTTCTAGCTAATATATTCTGACTTAGTTAGGTAGCTCTCACGGGGAAGACGCCAAGTGCTTGGTATTCTTCTTGCTAGCTATAACTATACGACCTATACTCGGACCAGGAGTTATAGGAGGTCGCGATTAAGTAACCCCCTTTAGAATAAGGGGATAGGTCTCCCGCCTGGACGTCGTGTCTGCACGGCTTATCGACCGTCACGTAAGGCACCCCTTTGACATAATAGTGCAATGCTATATACCCTAGCATGCCGCCTACCGAGTTATAAAAATGTATGATAGGGCTTTGGTTGTCGACCTGACTCCCGAGGATGCTTAGAAGCACTCTGAGAACTGTACCTCCCTCCGCGAGCAGGCACTGTGATCCCTTACCTCCTTATATTGCTCTATATTCCCACCTAATTACTCTAAGAAGTCATGATTTCCCTGTGTACCTAGCACGTCGCGAATGCCAGAGTTAAATCTGCCTACCCTATAACCCTGAAAGAAGGATATCTTTGACGCCAAGACTATCGTACGGTGAGGGTTAGGGTATATGCGTAAGATGAATACCTAGCGGCAAGAAAGTAGTATTAACGTATCGTGATCTCTACCCAGTCCTCTGAATATCAGACTTCTTTACCTATTTCCCGTGATCAAGTGGCCTCGACCTTTAAGACCTCAGCTACTATATTATCTTAGACTATAATAACCTGGGAGTTATTCCTCTTATATTTCTCTTGTATATAAGCTTTTAGTACTGCTTATAAATTTGAGTTACTGACAGCTCTGAACCTAGTTCTTAGAGAATCTGGCGGGATAGTGTGCTTAGGATACGATACTTGGCACTATAGGGAAGTTAGTTCGGAATTAGCTTTCTGATAAAGGTAGAGGATATAAAATAAGGGCATACTATAAATAAGGAGGATTACCTAGAAACTGCTTCTAACGCTTCATCTTATCTAGCCGTTGCTATTGATCTGCCGCCGTGGAGATAGAAAGGGGTCTTAGTTTTATGAGGTTGAGGAATGTTAACCGCCCCGTGTCTCGCCGAACCGCTGACCTTACGTACCGTAGCCGGCTCAAGGATATATATATGTCTCAGAGTGCTTAGTCTTATTAGATCCTCGGGTACGGCAGCCAGAATATGGGCTTGGTGGCGTACTATAAGGCAGTAATACTAAGAGGATAGAAGTATTACGGCGCTAGTTAGGACTATGCGAGCTCCGTCGAGGGCAGTATTAAGCCTGGATCGAGAAGCCGAGACGACTGTGCTTGGTATTATCTCCGTATTAGTTTTAGTCGATATTGCAACAAGGCAGAGGGCTAGAGGCTCGCAGTTATTGCTTGCCGATCCGCTTAGATGGCCGATGATGCGAGAAAGACCGTTGCCGGCTTGTTAAAGAATGGGAGCACTTCGGGTTGATAAGTAAGAGGAGATTGGCCTAGACATAGAGGCTGGCGATCACGTTACCTATGTCGACACTAGCATCGCCGGCAAGAATAACGTCTCTGGTCCTCGCTATGAGGCGCGCAAAGATGAATAAAGGCGCCAGGCTTATCATAGGCATCACGTCCAGCTGAGAGACAAGATATGTCTCTAGCCTTTTAAGAATTACTGCCCGGCGCTTAGATGAAATTCAGGCCATGAACAGGCTACGGATAATCATGGAGATAGAGAATGGGCAATAGTTGGTTGGAAGTGCCTGAAGGTATCTCATAATCTCTCAAGGCACGCCCCCTCCCCATATCTTCTGGTGATGAAGTATTGACATCACGAGCCTACGATGGCTACTATTGCGTACTGACGCCCTCGCCTGAAGCTCAGAGCTGCCTGGGTTTATTAGGTGTGCTGTTCAAGAACAAGACACTGGAGCAAGGTTTAATAGCCAGAGTGAATCTAAGCGTTTAACCGCGCCTGAAGCCACTTGGTGTTAGGGAGGATTCACGCTTCTCGTGATCCACCCAGAGTATCCATCCTATATTGCTCAACTTGACAGATACCACCTATTCCCGGAGCTAATTATTAATATAGTGCGCTAATGAAGGCAGTTTTGGGTTGCTATTAATGCCTGTCTACGGAGAGAAAGCTTTGAAGAGCTTTCTGAAGAAGTAGTGGAATATCCTTGGAGGTGGCAATGGGTGCGGGACGTTACAAGAGAGGACCAGCAGATGCAATATCAGAGTAGAGGGACGCCGCCTTGGAAATGAGAAAAATAAACTAGTCTCGGATAAAGTTGCTACTTATAGATAAGCCATTCTACGTAGACGACTTAGTCTGGAACCTGGCCTCAATCTTGGGATCTATATCCGGCTAACGCGGCGGAAGAGTCCTAACTCGAGGGGAGTATACTTGCGGTCTCGTCGAGTTGTAGCGCCGACCGTCTGCCTACCCTTAAGAGCACTATTAAATGCCCCTTCAAGCTGGAGCTAAACAAAATAGCTCATCTATAACTCGATGCTGTTCGAGTGATGGGAGTAACTCGACTAGTGTAGACAATCACCTCGACGAATAGGCGATCCGAGGTATGTTCTAATAGACTCATCTTTGTTGAGCGCGACAGGGAACCTCTAGGTAAGCTGACAGCCTTTTCAAGCGCCATGAGCTCTTCTATCACGGCTAAGCGGGTGCCGCCTCTATCAAAACACTTTAAGCATTCTGGGGGAGTTTGCTCCTTTAATAGCCGCAGTTTTGACAACGGCGAGTCGATATATCACACTAGTCAGGCTCTGTGACCCGAGGAGCAGGTTATTATTTCTCGGATGGTAGTCTAGTATATTTCGCTAAGCGCGGTTACTGATGGATTTGTGGTGGTCCGTAATCGATCACTTGGTTGGGCCGTACGTCTCAGGGAGAAAGGCAACAAGGACGAGGGCGGGCCGGCAACGATGAGGCTAATCCAAAAGACCCATCAATACACGAGCAGATCAGATAGACCGCTCAACCTCCCATCGCACGAGAGGTCCATCTCGGGTAAGCCAACTATTAACTGCTACTATATTAGATACGGACGAGACTAGCAATTCACGGGAGGTTCGAAGCGAGTCTGGTATAAGCCTGGGCGGGATTATTAACCCGTGGTATCGGAGTAGCCCGGCGCTCGATAGTATTAACTTCTACTCCGGTATGCCGCGGAACTTGAATAGTGGTAGCTCGTATATGGTAGTTATATATGGGGAAGATACTAATCTAGCTCCGTGACGACGCCTAAATATAACGTCAAATTGAATTAGCATCACCCCCTTTCTCTAGACTGGGTAGCGCTAAGCTGGTTATAAGTTGAACTTCGCCTGTACTCTGGGTAAGTTTCTTTGAATAGATAAAGTATAGATATCTATGCAGAGCTTCCGGAATGATTAATAAGGCGCGATTCCCGAGCTATAGAGTCTGCGAGTTAGTGACGGTCTATTAGGCTAATTTGGAACTATACTGGGGTTGTTTATTTCTATCGCGAGTGGCGCTATCTTAAGATTAGATGCCACTGCCGATCCTTCTGGCAGGGAGACCGATTACTCGAGGTTCGAGAAATTAGAGCTGCTATAGAGAACGATATGCTAGTTTAGGAGATAATATATGAATCTTTGCCGGAGGCTGACATACTATTACCTCATAATCCGAATGTATTCAGGAAAGGGACAAGCATCACAACTCAACCAGGGATACTATTAATACACGCAGCAAGCCCGTTTATAGGCATAGATACCACGTTCCTTTATATGACGCAGGTACTAGATGAGTCTTCTACCCTTTTTAAGACAGACTCGGTCCTAGCCCTGAAAGCATAGCTAGTGATGCTACCCCAGATCCTCACACCTTCTTAAACCCTCGCTCCATGACCTTAGCGAGGTCAAAGTAAGTGACATGATGCTATGCCTCGTAGGTAAGGGCAGGCCATTAGTAGGGAAAGGGCCTTAGGGGAGTTATTTAAAGAGGCTATGATCGACAGCCGGCTTGGGCGCAGCGGGCGTGTCGTCGGCGGCGATCACAGAGGGATCGGAGGAGGAAGCAGAAGTCAGGCGTAGTTATCATGATTCGAGTTTGGGTTCGAATTAGGATATCGAAACGAGATATTGCCGGTGTGAGTCTCGTATCGCTACGGCCGTGGACTTCTGGTGAGACATGGCTGTAGCGGGAGTCGAAGAGTCTCGTTCGCCCGTCACGATACAGAGCCGTTGACGTGATCTTAACCCCACCGTTGTCTTCTTCTGGTCCTCAAGCTCCCTCTCGCGCCTCTACCCAGGAGGGATTGAAGCAGGCGAGTGTCCCTTTGAGGGATAGTGGCCGTTTTGACGAGGGAAAATGTAGCGGCCCAGAGGTGACGACGCTTCGTACGGTACCGGGGCTAATGCGGTGGGAGAGGGAGAGATGGTACAAATCGGGCTCCAAGGAGTAAAGAGGGTATGAAGCTACGCTGAGCTCGCATGCGCACACAGCCACGCCCGATAGCAAGAGCGCTACCGGGACGCCAGACGCCGGACGCCGGACGCCGGAGACTGGCGAGGCGAAGCCCCGGCCGAAGGGGCACGGTTGGACCGCTTAAGGTGACTGCTCACTCAGGGGTGTATGGTCAGATGAGGGCTGTCACGTACCGACAGAGACGTGGCCCGACTGCTGGTCTACACCAGGCGTTGTCTCGCAAATCAGCCTCCTAAACTCTCAGCCCCTTGCCACAGCTATCCAGAGAGATATCTATAGAAAGAAATTATCACTGGCTAGACAAGTCCGTCGGGGAAGTGCCTGTGATTGAACCTTGCGAACAGTCCTACAGCACAAGGGCTTGGGACTTTCCTCACATTAACGTGGGCATACACCGAGCGAGATAGGGAATATTTGGCGGGTGCGTTCTATTTATGTACTAAAGTTACTTATGGAGAGAAGGGGGAGATATAAGTATTATTCGGCCTTATGCATGACGGAAGAAAGCAACAGTGCAGCCGGAAAATAGTACTTATATAAATCTATGATAAGGGACGAATGTCATAAGCTTGATTTTCTAGAGATAACAAAGGGGAAGATAAAGGTGCAGGGCGTTAGGGAGAGGATACGGTTATCCTCAGTTACTAGTGTGGGTGCGAAGCTCAGGGATTAGGCTCCGGTCTGATCCATAGGTAGATACTCTAGTAACCAAGTATATTAAGCGGCGGAAACGGAAGACGTTATCTAACAGAGTAGTATGAGACAGATAGTATATTCCCGATATGCAGGGGCCATCGTACGCCTCGGTCAAGTGCCCTCATGCCGTTGACTAACAAGGTCGTCATGATCTTAATGCTATCTCTATAAGCAACCTGCAAAAAGCGAGAACATAGATTGGCTAATAAACTCAGGGCATATTAAGACCGTATATACCTTCAAGTGACGAGTTGCCCCGTTTTATGTTTTAGTAAGTCTAATAAAGAGGCCGTTGTTTTTCAGACGGTGTTGTAGGCTCCCCGGTCCGCTGGGAAAGCGTCTCTGCCATGGGATCGCAATACTGAGATGGAATGTGCAAGCCTTCGATTCGCTATGTTCCCTGGCAAGCAGTCTCTCATTAGGCGCAGAAGACGAGTGGCCGAGCATGTAAGATTTGTAGCTGCTTTGCGGAGGTGAAAGCTACATTTGTCTCGAAAGATGACTTATATCAGAAGGAATGCCACCACTATGGAGTAAATGCTGAAGCGGCGACACCCGTTTCTATTCTTTGACGATGCTATGCTGTATGAGAGAGCTCGACAGCGAAGAAATCATGCTGACGAGGAACCAATGCACGGCAAGGCCTGGATCATGACGACCAGGCCAGCTTGGACTCCCTGTCATGTCCAGACACCTGTATTAATCGAGCTAACCTAAGCTCGGGGTGTATCTTCGTGTAAGAATAGTCAGCTAATCCGAGGAGGCTGTAACTACTAGACTATAACGACGCTATCACAATCGCTCTTATTAATAGCACTATAACCTTACCGTTAGTCGATATAAATAAGCGGCCGTATCTGACGGTTGATGAAGAGAGACTTTTAGCATTTGCAAAGGGTCTATGTAAACTGCTCGTTGCTCTCTCAAAGGCAAGGTGCTTCTACGATAATGAAGAACACTATTTTGGGAAGGGTCGATTAGGGTAATATAGTGAAGTTGATTCTCTTCACGCTTTGAAACTAGACGCTTCTAGCAACTTCTCGTTAATCAAAACATGAGAAAGCGACATAGAGGTACATGACGGCTGTATTTCTATCTTAGTTCTCAAACCGGAAGCCGTAGTGCATGCCAAGGCGCACTATTAACGTCCGCGCAAAGTCTAATACCGAGAATACCGCGAGCACTTCCGCCAGAGGCCGGCAGATTTCGATTTCAGCACTTATCCTCCTAGAACACGATGATCAGTTCGGATTTGGGCATGGAATTTGATATAACCGACCTTAAGATTGCAATCAGACGCCCGTGGTTGCTTCACAGTCTCGGCCGCGATCCCAGACGACTTGTTCAGTTTCTCCCTGAGTAGTTCGCTATTCCAATATCATAGTGCATTCTGCGAGGTACAAAGATGCCCTGAGAGCCAAAGAGAGTGCAGGATAAGTTTCGTTTATATGAGATCACGATTCCTAGTCTTGAGCTTCATTTGCTTATATGGATAATATCTGGCAGCGGCCTATGGGAGTAGGTTACAGTTTAGGCCATGCTGAGCGAGGGAACCAGGGATACCCCCATCGAAGCGCAATAGGTGAGGAAGCGGGGATAATTATGATTTCCAAAGTGCGCCACGCTGAGGCGTCTGCTAGATTCTCGGGAGAGGGAACGACGATGCTGTGCTTTTTCTCAAAGTTCGGTGCTGGCCATGGTGGTGTATTTCTCGGCCGACCAAAACCGACGGTTGCCAAGGTTCTCAGTAGAGCTTTTATGGCCGCCAGGACAAGCTTAAGATAAGCTCATTACTTGGAGATTGCCTTCCGAAGCTGCCTGCAAGCACTGCTTCTTATCGAGGAAATATCCTGGATAAGCCAATAGGAGAGAGGACCAGAGGTATCTTCGTTATCTGGATATCTTGATCCGATGGCAACGTAGTACTATTTCATAGATCTCTAAACCTCATATTCAAACAGACTTCTCGGGATCGATAGTCAACATCGAGTCAATCAGGCCAGGAATAGCAGCAGCTGGGAATCGGCTGCGGTACTCAGGGTTTTTTTTATACTTACTGCTTCCAGGACGATGTCCGAGAGCTGGAGAGCCACTATTATACCTGCTACCACTCGGAGCGGCATCGCGGCATTGCTAGCTCTACTTCGGTAAAACAGGAGTCAAGTTAGCCTCTTGGTGCACATAGACCTGGCGTGTAGAGTACACATAGCATGTGCGACGCAAGGTTATGGGGTATACCTACTGAATGTTTCCTCATAGCCTTCTATGATACTTGCGTGATGATATTATACTTAATCTCCCACGCTAGAATATATCTAAATCGCATTTCTAGAATTAAGTACTAAACTCTCTTAAATATTCTATAGTAGCAATTACTATTATTTAATAAGAATTATTTGCTAGCGATTAACCGACTTGGGGAGGATATAGCGATAAATCATAGACACGATACACTATCACGCTGATGCGAAGTTGACGCCTGTCTCCAGATATTAGCCAGGGAAGACGGACAAGACGATGATAGGAGGATAATTGATAGCAGATTATATGCGTATAAACCGAATAACTGCACTCATGTAATAAACGCGTATGCTTTTGAGTTGATGCGCGCAAGCTGTGTAATTTGTTCGCGACGCGCTCTGAAGCCAAACTCTCCACCATCATCACCACCATCACCAACACAGGTTGGCGCCCACTCTCTCTTTTCACTCTGTGTTTGTGCTTTGCGCCATTTCTTCTTAGCGCCGTCTATTCCCGCTTATCTCTTCTCTCTTCTCAGCGCGTTAATCGGCCGCCTCCTTGCCTTGAGCCTCTCGCCCCCCCGCCCCTGCGC